>JAAGAY010038270.1:2579-66068 GCA_011801015.1 Ardeotis arabs
CTCCCCCCCTGCTTTTTCCTACATCTATAAACTACTACATTTATTGTTGTATTCTCACCTAAAATAATGAAAGCATGGCATATGTGTGCTGTAGAGGGACCCTGACCACTTTCTCCTATAAGCTAAGGAAGTCCCTGCTTTTCTGTTGCTTTTAACCTTTGTTGTAATGGTATCTGATATGGCTGCTTCACTCTCATGAAATCAGCTGAAAAAAACCCCAGAGTTTTGTGTCAGAGATATTTTGGCTCCCAGTGCTGCCTGCCATTAATCACACATTGTTGAAAATAGGCCTTGGCTTTTTTTTTTCTTAGTAAGTGTGAAGTATTCCTGCTCCTGAATGCCATCAAATGAAAACATCACAGAGAGCCAAATAAGCTGATGAAGACGACAGCAAGTACACAGTAGTTACCAAAAGAGGCAAATAACTCAGATCTTAGGGATTTAGGCTTTTTCTAGATCTGCTGATAAGCAGGAAAGGAAAAGTTTCAGCTTGCAGGATGTTGAATGGGGTGGTGGTTCAGTTCTTCCAGACGCTGAGTATCTGCAAGGATCAGTGTATTTCGCCCTTATACTCAAAGCAGCCAGGCACAAGGGCTAAACAGCTTCTCTGAGTCAGGATACAGCATTGTGAAAATTCCTACTGCTGCTGCTGCAGTCCATCCAGAGCTACTGCCACCAAACCCAAGTTCACAGGGACAGACAGTCAGTGCCTGCTCAGCTTCTGCTCTTTCCGTGTTACTTCTCTGCGTGTTGTCCATAGATCCTACAAAAGGAAAGAAGGAATGAAAGTCTTGCAACCTGCCTGTACAGATACAGCTTGTGAGGGGGACTGGGCATGCTTTGGTGATGGCTAGCATGAATTACAAAGAGCTACTCGTAAAACACAGACATTGCTCTCTGCAGTGGGCCTGATATTTAGAAACTGAAATGTGACAGCATTTTGATGCATATGTTTGTCTGGAGTATGTCTGATCCATGCTGTCATCACACACTGACATGAGTTACACGGGGCTTTGAAGTCTCAGACTATTTCTGAGTGTATGAGCATAAATCTACTTAATGATGCAGAATCCTTGACAACTGTTCATAAAACCCTTGACATGCAAGAGGCTTTGTCAGGACCTGTTTTGCGTTACCCGCTCACCATTGCTAACCAAACAAATGGCTTGCACCATTGTACCCTTAGAGCTAATGCAAAAGTTGTGGCTTCTTTGTCAACCAGAGAGTGAAAAGTACATGTACTGAAGCCTTGGAAGCTGTGCTGAGCATTTACTTTGATTTTGCCAGCTGCATGATGCCACGCGGGGATTTTGCAAAAACCACGGGAATATCCACTTATGTGATCCATACTTCCTACTACACAAGCGTACTGAGGGCATTGAATTCACTCTAAGTAGCTTTGTAATCATACTATAAATGGAATTTTTTTGTTGTTGTTCTTATGCATTTGTGACCTATGCCTGCAAGGTTAAATGTAAGTTTGCCCCAGACTAAAGCCCTGAGATAGCAAGATGTCTAAGCACATGCTCAAGTTCAGGCAGCAGTACTTTGTTGAATAGCTGTAGGTTTAAGCACATGTTTAACCATAAACATGTACCGAAATGCTTTCCTAAATTGAGATTTTTCCCCACAATAGTAATTACTTAGATGGTGACTGTAACACAAGCTTAGTGACTCTCTGGATTGAATTAGTGAACCTACAGTGGAATTAAGGAGACAAATAGTTTTAAATTTTATTATTAAAACATGGATACATGTGAAAATAATAAAAAAGGAGCATTTCTTATACAAAGGAGTCACTTCCTGCTAGGTTGTCCAATATTTTAAAGAATAAACCCTAGTTCTCTTATTAAAATGAGAGAGTGAGACATGGGAACCTCAAGCAGACTGGGTATTAAAATCAAGGAGTCAGATCACATAGGAAGAGTGGATTTAGGTGATTGGTCTGTGATCCCTGTGATCAGTTAGGGTGGCCTGCTTGCGAGGGGAGAGACTAGATGACACAAAGGGAAGTTTTCAAGGTGTCACTTCTCAGAAAGCCAAAAATTATCGGCAAGCTGTGCTGTCTAGAAATATCGGTGCTCCAATCACAGATATCAGTGTAAATCAGACCTCTTTGTTAGGCACTGCTCAAATTAGGGATGCATTGAAGCAATCACTATTCTCAGAAAAAAAAATTGAAAATTATTCTTTGTTTTTTCCCTTCTTATTCATTGCTAAGGGCTCACTCAGGAGCCTGATACTGAAGTGCCCATACTGGGGAAGAGGCAGGAGGTTACTTCTTCTAGTCAGAGTTCAGATACCCATATACCTGATTATAGCATGCCGCTGGTCGAAGCTGTCCACGTGCACTGTGGATTTTAGATTTGCCTTTAGACAGAATAAAAACTGACAAGTGGGTAGAGATATGGGAAAGATAGGCAGTGGATAAGTGGACTAGAAGATGTATGGAAAATTGGCTGGAGCTTGGGATTCAGACTGTTTTAATCAGCAATGCAAAGTCTAGCTTGTGGCAGGTCACTAGTGGTGTCCCTCTGAAATACTGATACTGAGGCCAAAACTGTGTAATGCCTTTACCTAACGACCTGGATGATGGGGCAGATGGCGTTCTCGGCAGGTTTGCAGATGCTCCCAGACTGAGGGAAATGGTGAATATGCTGGAGAAGAGGGTTTCTCTTCAGAGGGACCTCGACAAGCCAGAGAAATGGGCTGATTGGAACCTCCTGGAGCTCAGCATTGTCAAATGTCAGGTTCAGTCTGGGGTCCCCAGGCCATCCCAAGACAGACACTGACCCCATGGAGCAAGTCCAGTGGAGGCCACTGAGATGCAGAGAGGGCTGGAGAGTGACACATGGCAGGAGAGGCAGGAAGAAGTGCTTTTGTTCAGCTTTGGGAACAAGATGGTGAAAGGGAGCTCTTCTGCTTGTCATCAGCTCCTTCATGACAGGGCACTGAGATAACAGAGACAGTCTCTTCTCAGAGGTGCACCAAAGGCAGAAGACACTCATTGCACCATGAGGCACTCACAAGAGATTGGAAGATGCCTTTCTTCCTCGGAAAGGTGCTCAGTACCTAGGCAGGGCTGCCCAGCGAGGCTGCAGGTTCTGCACTCTTGGGCATCTTCCCAACTGTGCTGGACTCGGCCCAAAGAAACCAAGTGAAGTGTCAGGTTATGGGGTAGGGAGGAATTGATGAACTCGTAGATGAGTGGTTTCATTTAAAAGTCAGAGTTCTCTCACGAGCTCTTCAGTACTGAATCTTGTTGTCTGTGCTTTTACTGAAGTTTGCCTGCTGTGTCCCCTTGCACTAAAAGCCATGCAAGGACTAGAGTTCTTGCCCTGTGTGCACTTCACATAGTGGTGGGCACGAGACCCTTGCTCAAGCCTATGCCCTGCTCGAGCGCAGCACAGACTCGGCGAGGGTTTTCTCCATGAGGAGCTTGTTAGGCAGCATGTGAACTACCTCTGGTTATTGCTGACCACCCATGAGCCACGCTACCCACTTCGATTTAGGAAAGGAGCATGCGGCGTGTGTGGCGGACAGTGGACGAAGGAGAAACTCGGGGGAATGGCACAGAATAGCTTCCGCAGGGACCATACCCCCTTGACCGCCTTGGTGGGCTGGGGGCCAATCGCCCCTCGGAGAGCCCCGCCCGCCAGGGGTCCCCCGCCGGGCGGGGGGCGGCGTGGTGCGCAGGGGGCGGTCGGCGGGCGGGGCGGCGGGCAGCACCATGCGGCCGCGGCTCCCCGCCCTCCCGCTCCGGCTCTGCGCGGCGGCGGTGGCGGCGGTGGCGGCGGCGGCGGCGGCGGCGGCAGCGGCTTCCGCGGGGCGGCCGGGGGGAGGCGAGCCGCCGCCGCTGCCCTCCGCATGGAGCCGCGGCCGCCCGGCGCCACCGCCGCCGCGCTGCGGGGGGCGTCCGCGGCGGCGGGGGCAGCGGGCAGCGGCGGGGCGCCCTGCGGGGGATGTGGTGAGTGACGGCGGCGCCGCGGTCTGCGTGTGCGCGCGTGTGTGCTCGCCCCCGCGCCTGCCTCCTTGCCCCGCTGCCGAAGCGATGGGTCCCGGCCCCAGGGCGGCCCCACCAGGCGCTGTCCGCGGTGCTGAGCGCAGCGCCAGCGGCGGGCGCGGCGGCAGGGAGGGGCGCGGCGGGAAGAGGGTAGCACCCAGGCTGGCTCGGCGGGAGCAAGGCTGGTCGCTGGGACGGGGATGAAGATACCCGGACGAGCCTCTGTCGGTGCGCCCGCGGGGTTTGTGATCCTGTCATCACATAGAAGGGCCGGCAGATGAGACCACGAGTGGTTGGCTAGAACGGAGGGTTGACACAAACACAGCTCGGGGTGGCTCTCCAGAACTGGCTGGGGTCTTCGATTTGCGTTTCTAGGCAATATCTGCCCAACATCTGCTTGTGACTGACAAGATAAAGTAGCGCTGTGACACCCTGCAGTTTTGCAAATGAAAACACAGACTCTGGTTTTGCTGTGCATTAGCTCAAATGAATCTGAGGTCAGCTGAAGCTTAGCAGCATTGTTCTTACATTTTCTTAGTCTTGAGTTGCACTGTGGATAATGCTAATTTCTGGGGAACAATACATCCTTACTCCTAGGAGTAAAGCCATTTTTTATAGTGGAAACTTCTCTGAATGTAAAAGAAAAAGTAACTACACACTGCTTTTCAAGCCTTTCACTCTTGCCAGCCACTGTTCAGTTTCTCTTTCCTAGAGCAGCTAAACATACTCCTCCTTTGTTATCCTGCAGCATTTCTTATAACAAATACTCTTCATTTGCATAAATAATGAACTTCACTGTTGCATTTTTGGTATTGCATTTGGCTTTGAATCTTCCAAAAAAAGCCTTTCTCTGAGCTGCTTTGTGTGTGTGTAGGTGTGAGGAAGCCATGCTTTTGCGTTTGGTTTTCTACAGCTCCTAGATGTTCATATGGAGTTAGTGGGAACTGAACTCTGCAAGCATCTTGCTGTAAATCTGTGGCACTTGGAAGAATTTTTTTTTTTTTTTTCTGAAGTTGAAAGGAATCTGCTTGTTTAAAAGAGAATCAGTACTGTTTACCACAGGGGCTACTGGACACGGGCTGAGAGGAGTTAAACTGTGTGAGCATGAGGCTATTGCATAATTGGACAGGTTGGCTGTGGGCAAGGAGGATTCCTCAGCTGCACACAAACTAGCAAAGTGCATTTCTAAAGGTGAAGGTTCTGTCTGCAGAATGAAAGCTAGCACAGGCATTCAGGCCTGACTAAGTGGGACTCTGTGAAAATCTTTGGTTCCAGGGAGTCACAGTGAGTAAAATCTAGACTCCCTTCAATGCCTACCCAAACTCCCTTGTGGTTCAGTGGGATTTTTATTTCATTTGTCGGAGTGTGCAAGCTTCCAAGTCATATCTAACGCTTCTGGACTTTGGCCTCTGCTTTTCTGATTAATGATGCTAGACCAATTAATGAATTTCTTTCTGAAATAAGAATAGGTAATTTTTCTTGAGTTTATTTTGAAGAAAATGTTGCTCCTGTGCCCAGTGTGGAGTTGGTTGCTTCTCTTGAGAGTGTGGGCAAGAAAAAAGAGCAATTCAATAAAGTAATGAGCTTCCTCACATTCAGAACTTCTCCTTCCCTGTTTTCTCTGCTCATGTAAAGTGGTTCTTGCTGGCTTTAAACAGACCTTACTGTGGACATAAATTTTCTCTACTGTTTTGAAGGCAGAGCCATCATTCATGAACGCTTAGGTGTGTAGGTGTTCTGCTGGCATGATTAACCATGTAAATAATCTTAGGGGCTTCCATGCTGGACTGCTTATGTGACTAATGAGAAGAAATATACATCATCTATGTAGAAACCCATAGAAGCAGATCGACTGGGAGACAAAGCCTTAGCAGAGATCATCTTTTGGCATTCAGCTGGCTTTCCTCACCTCTGTGTAGAAGACAAAGCGGGGCACTCCGCCTAAGGCTACTTGTTGCTTACGCTGGACCCTTGTGTCCTCCCATAAATTCTCCAGTGCTGTAAAATGCTTCCCGTGCTGCAGCTGCAGAAGGGCCAGGAGAGCACTGGCCCACAGCTGGCAGAAGTGGGCTCTGACATAAGGAATGGCTGTATATTTGTTCAGTCATGCTTGCTGTGCAGATCAGATTTCTTATTACAAATACCCCGTCCCCTCTATGCAATGTGTTTTATTGTCTTCAAGCAGCAGTTATAATAGACAAAAATTAAGTATTCAGGTTATTTGAAGGGGCCAGTTTTGCAGTCACAGGTGCTACTTTTATAGATGGCTGTTTCCTTACACAGTTGAAGATACGAACCAGTTGGCAAGCCAGGGGGTGTGTGTATGTGTTGTGTGGACCACAGGCAGGCACTTTAACTGTTTTTTCATTTTGTGAGATTGCCACAGAGCAATATCATGGGACTAGCAACAGCTTAATCGCATTTGTGTAGACACACATTTATCTTGCAAAAATACGTTTGTACTAATGAAAATTTGTTTAAATGTACTGACCAGGGTGCCTAAAATCCATTTAATCTAATGAGAAATTAAATTTTATTTTTATATAATATGCATGTGATACGCAGAACATGTGAAAAGTATTTTTCATGCCTATTCATCAGTCAGACTGCCTATAGATTCTTAAGGGATTGCTCCTAAATGTAAGCAACTTAAAAATGCTTTTGAAGACTTGAGTTAAAAATAGTTGACTTGCTGTTTTCCTGCACCAGGGAATCTATTTTTGTCTTTATTCAGTAGCTTGCACACAGGCAATTCTAGGGGATGTTACAGGCCTCCTCTGTACAAATCCAGCCCCTGGATTTGTGTGCTAAATCCTTTTGGTTTGGTTAGCAGCCCTGTCTAAAGAGTCATGTTTCTCCCTGACATACAGATGTTTCTAATCAAGTGGATAGGGAATGAATAAGAAAGGTTATTCTAAACTTTAAACATGTTGTCAGCTCACTCTCTGAATAGCAACATGATTTCACTGTCACTTTCACAACTGCTCTGAAATTCAGGGGAAGGAGCAAACTTGAAACCTCCTTTAAATACTTGACTCTTCTTTGTACTTCCCCTTTGTAGCTTTTCCCAGCACCACTGAAAATAAACTCCATTGATAGTTCATTTTAAATGGTTTTATCTATAAACATCAGTTTGAAGCTAGCTAAGATTGATTAATGTACCTCTTTAAAAGAAAAGATGTGCTGCTTTCTGGAAATACTTATTTAGAGTTTGTGTGCTCTGTATGCTTTGTTGAATTGAAGCTGTTTAGGCTGAATGTATTTCTCTTTCATTCTCATCTATACATATTGAAAGCTGTATAAATCCTATATTTAAAGTGTGGTATAAGCAGGATCAGATTTCGTGTCTGTGTTCAATATATGTATTTATATAAAATCTGTCCATGTAAAGCAGGCATATGCTGCGTGGAGGCATGACTGATACCTCTTCAGAATACTGTGTTATTTTCCATGTTTACAAGAGGGTTCTGGTTTTGTAATCTGAAAGCAATCCACCCTGGTTAGGAATCTCTGAAATTATTTCTTTGTGTTTCTTGGATAGTACTTCTTGTTGAGATAAGCACACTGCTGAAGGTCTGGACATTGATCCTCATCGAGCACACTGCGTGGGAGATCCTTTTGGGATTTTGGCTGTGTTGCTGCCTCAACATCTGCTTGGATTGTAGGGGTTTTCTTATTTTTCCTTTTGCTTGCAGGGATTTAGCTGCCTGTCATTAGCTCTGTCTGCCAAGCCAGAGGGTAGCGTTCCCACCTGGCTTCTGCAGGCTGGATTTTGCAGCCTTCCCAGTCTGCCCATCAGTCATTCTTTTTTTCAGACAGAGAGACTCATCCTAAAAGCCAAATTTTTGAGGTGCTAAAGGGCTCCTTCAAAGTGCAGTGCTCACCCTTCCTTCCTGCCTGGGGCCCGATCCTGTGCACTTGAAGCAGATGGGAGTTTTGATATTGCCTCTGGTGCCTGTAGAGTCTACACTGTGACAGGGACCTGGCATCGACAGGAGGGTGCAACACCTTAGTTTACTACTGTTTCAGTTTACATGCTAGAAATAACAAAGTTACGTGACTTTCCCTTCCCCGTGCACGCACACACTCCTATATTCAATGTTTTGACTGGGGATGGCTCATGTGAAGAGAGTGAACCTCTGTTTTTCTCATGTGCCAGTCTCACTGCCCATGTCCATTGCCAGCAGCAGCAACAATTGTGAGCATGGATAGCTTTCTTCTAAAATAGTATTGGTGGTTAATCACATCAGAATATCTGCTTTGCAAGATGCAATTTGTAATGCATTTAAATATGAAATGGGATTATTTAAGTCTTTGCAGGGGAAAGAAAACCAAGAAACAGGGATTAAATAAGCCATTCCCCTCATTTATATACTCAGGCATCTGCCTTATCTGTAATTTGTATAAGGGTTGCACTCAAGTGCTTTTTAGTAATGTGTTTTGATTGCATTCTGGTAGCAGTTGTAATTATTTATTTGACTGTAAGCATTTCTTTTGTCCACAAATAGATATCTCTTCTATGATTGTGTAGTGCTGTGGAATAGCATAGGTATATGCTCTCATGCCAAGATCATCTTCAGCAACGAGATGCGTATCTAAATAGAATCCATCTTGGTCATTACCTTAAAAAAAGGTGAATCATGCACACCAGCACTTTCATTCTTAAAATAGTTCAGTAAACTGGTCTATCAGTTTATTGATGAATAGAGCACACTGTGGAAGATAAGTCTATTGCTGTATAGACAAATATTCTCCAGCATCTTCCCTGAACCTCTGTGCTTAATTTAGCACTTGATGCATGAGCTCACTAATGAACATTTTAAGTGTGCTTGCATGATCTATTTCTTCACCAAGTTTTAACTAAAACCGTAAATGTTCAACTATTGTGAAGTCTATTCTGACTTAACAAAGCTTTGGATTTGAAATGAGACTGTTAGCTAAATATACCAGTTTGTTCTGGAGGGCAGGCAGAAAACCTGAGTGCTTTATAGCTAACTCCGTATGTGATGGTGCTGTAGCTATTGAGAAAATGTAGCAACTGATGCCACAGATTGCTCCAAAACCAATATCCAAGCTAAGGTCTCTGAGTAGCAATTTATGACTCACAAAAATTTTCACATACTATCTTGAAAAAATGTATGCGTGCTCTGGGGAAATAAAAGAGAAAGTTGAAACTGTAGAAGCTGTCAGCCCCACATCATGCGTGTCTATGCAGGCGATCATCTGCAGGTGAGTCAGAAGGAATTTGGGAAGTATTGCATCTGTGGGATGCTATGGTACCTGCATGTTTCAAAGGGATTTTCTCATTTTCAGGGAAGAAGCAGCCTCTCCAGGGATGCGTAAGAACATGTAAAAATGTTGAACTCTGACAAAGACATGTCTACTTTTCTGTGTACACAAGGCCTCAGGCATTTAGGCAAGCTAAATTCCTGATGACTTAAATGTGTAAATTAGTCCACATATTTTCTATAATATTCTGAAAATATTTCCCAAATATTGATTTTTAAACACAGACGTTTAGAAAGGAACATTCAAAAAGCCCTAATCTTTACATAGTACTGAATCTTTTCTTCATCATGCTGTCAAGTCTTTTACAGCAACAGTCAAAATTCATTTATAATCCACCTGCTTTCTGATAAGAAGAGTTGTCAATTTTTTAGGGGTTATCTATATGTACGTGTTTGTACTGTCTTTGTGTGAAAGAGCATTGGGAGCCAAGCTGAGGGAGGGAATCTGATTTGTAACAGGTGAATAGGAACTCAATTAGGTTTTGGTACAGCTGTCCAAAACATTCAGTCTTTCTTGTGAGGGCAGGCCACATACACAGTGACCGTATTCTTCTTTTGTCTCAGCTTTCATGTTTGCCAGTTCACTGTATGAGACTGATGGAGAACAGTTAATTCTACTACACTCCTCCTATTCTGGAAGATGTATAACCATGGGAACCATACCAAACCCAGACAGCAAAAACATTTTGATTCCTTCCATTGGTGAATGTCATCTGCCATCAAACACATTTTCATAGAATCAGATGGCGGTTAGAATTTTTCAGTATTGTTTTTCAAAAACAGCATTTATGTTTACAGTGATTTTTTTTGTGAATTATTTTGAAGTGCAGAGTTTTATGAGCAGCTGCTCTCAAGCATTGGTGCTTAAGAATACAGTACTGCATATTCTGAGAACAAACTATTGGTATAAAATAAACTTCGTGGTTCCTGCAGGGTATCTTACTGGCACATGCTGCATCCTTCATCCTAGAGGTGAATGGCATCTTCCACTTTATGTATGAAAGTGAAGTGTCCGCAGTTTCTGCTGGCCTCTTTGGGCCTCTTTCTGCATTACTGCCACCATTTGCCGGTGTTTTTGAGTTGAGGGAGAGCAAACTGGAAGGGTTGTGCTGTTGATTGGGCACTGTTTCATGATGTGCTGCTGACTTGCTTCTGCTGGTAGTGGGAGAATGACAGTGGTATCACATTATTGCTAGTTTTCAACAAATGCTTTCCTGGAGACAGTACGGATTAACGCTGCAGTGCCTGTTGTTCGATCTACAGTGCTGAAATCAAAAGCTTTGTCACAGCTGCTCCAGCCAGGGCCATTGGGAACCTTCGGCAGGATCCGGTCTCTGTGCATCACTGGCTGAAAGCAGAAGCCTATGAGCACTGGTCATTTGTTTGTTTATGACAGCTGGTTGTTGCCAGTGGTCCCCTGCAGGTCACACCTGTTTAAACTTAATCAGGGAGAACTCCCACACTTTATTTTGCTTCTTAACTAAGAGTTTTCTGAGCCCTGCTTGTGGTTAGGGAGGTTTTAACTATAGACGTTTTCTATTCTGTATTGTGTCAGAAACCTAAAGCACCATCAGCAAGTTGATCCTAAACATTTTGGACAAAATCTCATATTTTGGAAGTATCCAAAATTCTGATTTACATTAGAGTCTGTTTCTATACTGAAGTCAGTGTTAAAACTTGCATTGACTTTCATGGACACAAGAACAGCCCCTGAAGCTATTGTTGTAGTTCAGCCTCAATTGCATGGGAAAGTGGTTTGGCACTTTGGGATATTTCCGTGACTATTCTGAAATAATATTTCTCTCTTGATATCTGGTAAATTGCATAGCTGAAAGTTACTGTATGTGTGTGTACTTTAATAGGCACACTTTTGCATTCATTTTTAAACCAGATTTTTTGGCCCTCTTCATACATATTTCAATATGCATCCTTCTCAAGCGTAGTAATGCTTTAGCAGAGTAATAAGATGAAATATTAATGAAATGCTAATTTTCTTTAGTCCAGATGTGACACCTTCCTATTAACAATGAGCTGAAGATTACAGTGGAAATGAGTACTTGGTGAAATTACTGTGGTTGATGATCAAACCTTTTTGAGATTCCTTTTATTATACAGTTTGAATTTACAACAAAACAAAACAAAACAAATCACAATACAGTTTATTTAGGGAGTATATTCCAGATGGAGAGAAGATTTTTGACAAGGTTGAAGTTGTAAACTCTCAGGTGATAAACATTTTTCTTTTCAAAAACCACAATTAGATAAGAAAAGTATCACCTTCCAAGAGGTAATTGGATCTTTTGCTGAAGATCAAGGCACTGGTATCGAGCTGGTAAATACAAATTTCAAAAGATTCTGAGGCCAAATTTAGGCATAAATCTAAGTTTAAGGTAGCGACATTTGAGAACAAAGATAGATCCAAAACACACAACGTAGAAGAATATAGTAGCTTTTCTAGGTATCTTTTCCAAACATTTTTGCTGGGAACATCAAAACCTCTAAATGGGTATGGATATCTGGACATTTGAATCATTTTAGTTTGTCCAGTTTCCTGTTAAGAAGTTGCAGGAGAAATAGGGTGAGTCATTCTTAAGTATCTTTGAAAATCTACCTGGTTTTTGCTAAAGGCATAAAATCCAGGAATAGTCTGCAGATCCACTGGCTGTGCACCATAAAGTTGTTATGAGCATCTTGACTTTCAGATAACTTATTGCTACAATATGTAATATTATTCACGTAGGTTTCTGATGAATAGCTGGTACTGCTCTCTTCTTCAGCCAGATTTTCTGTGCCATGGAGGACCTTGTAGGAGACACAAACCACTTCCCCCTCGCCCCTCAGCGATTGTGAGTACACCTTCAATAACACCAGAAACCACATAAAACCTAAAAGGATATCTTAACACTTCTTTCTTCCTAATACATAGAAGAAGCATACAGTGGCTCGATCGATGCTGTGCAGCTGAGTATCTCTGTTCAGCTGAAGAGAATTTTTGTCCAGTTGTGGGAAATGAGGGTTTTGTCTCTGGCTTAGAGCCAGATTTTCAATCCTTTAATTTACTTGGGATTTTCTTTTGGCAGGACGGGATGTTCTGCTATGTCTGTGAAAATATCTTACTTTATTGACAAGTTATGAAGGTCAAGAGAAACACTCAGTTAGGTTTGTATTCAGAGATGTCTTCAGAAGATGAATAGCAAGGAAGCCAAGGGAAATAGAAGTAGTCCATTTACAAATGCAAATTAAATTTAAACCTTCTTCAGATTTTTAACTGTAACTGGCCATGCTTTTCATTTTCAATTGTGACCACTTTTCATGTATAATTCCTCTTCTAGGAGGCTAATTTTGTACTTGTTTCTGAAAATGTTGTCCAGACATGGAATGATGAATAATCTCTTTGCAGGTGCAGGCAAGATCAATACTTTTGCTCCTACTGGTGATTTGCCTTAGTGATTTTGAACACTAATGCTTCGGATTAGATACACTGACTTTGAGATTTAAATACGTATAGAAAGCTATATTCATGGTCTAATGCTGTCTTAACTGCAAATGTTTTCCTAACTCTGGGTCCCAGGAGACCTCTCAGGAGACCCGATAAAAAATATGGTGTCATCTTTTAATCTCACTGCTATTGGGAGTTCTGAAGAGGTTTCTTCCATACCACAGAGTTGCCATTGTTTCTTAAACTGGCATTATAAGATAGTTACTTATAGTAGATATCTATAAAAGAAGAAAGATACTGATAAAAAAAAAAGTACTTTTTTTTAAACCTCCTCTATTGTTCAGAGGTATTTGCTATTTCTGCGTCTCTCAAGAAGTTCAATATTTGTGTTAATAATACAGAATAACTATTGACTGCTGTATTGTTGTATTGATTTCATAAATCCCTTTGAAATTAATTTAACTTTTAGACATTACTCTGGACACTAAGAGGGCTCTCCTGACCATGCGCCAATGTCTGACCACCTTTTGTCTCACTTAATTAAAGCTTTCTGTCTTTAATGTTTCTCTCAGCAAATTAATCTGCCTTAGTGGTTTAATGCCAGGTGAACTTTGAAATTATGATGTATCTCCACTGCTTTTCACTTTTGTTTTTCTCAGCATGGCTTGATCAGAAAGGCTCATGTTCCCATATTTAGAGGTACATTTCTTTTCAGATTTTTTTTTTCATGCTTTTTCCAGGGCAAAATATTGAAGCTTTAAACAACATTTATTGCAAAGTTTGTGGCATTTTATTTTTCTGAATGGCATGTAGTATTTAGTAACCTGACTAGCAGATAATTACAACAGTCCATGTAAAATACAGAGAACTATGCAGAAGATTGCATGGAAAACGGTTTAGCTGCTCTGTATTATTTAACATAGGCAAAACATAGGCAAACAGAACTATTTTTATTAAATATGATGCATTTCCTGAAACACTGATGTGGGCATAGAAATAGAAGAAACAGATTTAGAGCTTTTATTTGTGCAGAAGAATAATATTGATTGATAACTAGGATAGATACTATATAGGCAGATGTTTGGGGAGCTTAGTTTCTCTTCTTATAAAGGACAGTTTATCTGTAGCTCAAGGTCAATATTGCAAATTTTTTGTTTGTTCGTTTTCTTGTTTCTTTCAGGTGGCAATTTTCAAATGGATTTTAGGCAGGACTTTCTTCTCTTTCCTTTCTTATGTTTTGTACCAGGCTGTTGGGTTTTTTTTAATGGATCTGTAGTTTCAGTCTTTTTCTTAAAAAGAATAAAATATCTCAATTTGTTCTTTTTATTCTACAGATAGTACCTGCTTTAGTGGAGTACATTGCATTTCTGTCCTCAAGTGTAGGTCAGAAAGGTCTTT
Organism: Ardeotis arabs; assembly: GCA_011801015.1. Lineage (NCBI taxonomy): Eukaryota > Metazoa > Chordata > Aves > Otidiformes > Otididae > Ardeotis > Ardeotis arabs. Next base: position 16,708 of record JAAGAY010038270.1, read on the forward strand.
TGCTTCAGTAATCTGAAGCCTTCATTGTCCCTGAAAGTGGATAGACTGTGGTCTTCATCCTCTGCAACGAGGACTTCAGTTTTTGAAGTTGCTTTAGTGATGGAGATGTGTATGTTTACTTGTCATTTCATTCAGTGCTCACTCTAAGGTTATATTAGTAGCTGAATTTAGAATGGGGAGCATTTACACAATGCTCTCATTGTTGTAATGAAATTTGAATTACGGCCCTTTGCAGTATTTCACAATTGTCTATGTCAGCTTAAGTCACAGTTGCACATACAGGTATATTAGTCTGCTTACTTTAAAAAATCTTTTGCAATTCAGTTTCAAATTGAGAGAAAAATGGCCAAAGTGTATCCAGGCAATTTTCACATAGAGATCATACTGCAGGTATTGAGAATCTGGTTCAGTTTGAAGGTGAACAGTATTAGTTCTACCTTCATACCCATGGAGTCTCTACTACCTACATGCCAACAGAAGATTTGAGATCAAAGCATCTTAGAAACGAACATGAAGTAGGATGCCAGGCTTTGTAGAGTCAGACAGTGGCTGTTTATTGGCCTGGTATTCTGAAATAGTATTCTGGAAGAAACTGTAAAAACATCGCAGGCTGTTAAGGACAGGAAGAGATTATTGGTACAGCATGGCCTTGAAGTCTTCATAAGTTGGATGCGACTAAACAATATGCGTTTTTATACGGTTAGAATCAAGTCATAGCTTTTGAATCAAGGACTGTACCCTTTGACTGGAGAGCAGGATTTGGAGTATTCTGGAAATAGCATCTGTGCAAAAAAATCACAGGTCACAAACACTGATGAAACAGAGCTTGCTCTGGTGCAGGAAGTAAAATAACATTATTTTGAAATCTTGGGGCTTCTTATCTATAAACATCATGGAGTTTCATCTTACACCTAGTTTTTGTGTGAACTCTAGAAGATTAAACAAAGGATATATTTCAGAGAAGAGATACAAACCCAGCTGAAGGGCTGGAAACAAGGATTGCAAGGGTTCAGTCGGCTATCTTTACAACAAGCTAAAGATGATATAATCGCTTTCTATCAGAGGAAGGTATCACTTGAGGATTTAAAAGCAAGACTTTTTACACCTTCTGATTCTTCCATCATTATTATACACCCTGACATCTCTGGGACAAGGCCTAAAGGCTGTTTGTGTAGATCTTCAGACTGATACAGGGAATTAACTGTCTGCTAAATATTGCTTGATTTAGGAGACTAACTGTCTGCATATTACTTGATATTACTTGATTTAGGAGACTAACTCTCTCTGTTAGATAATGCCTAACAGTCCTGTTTGCCTTGAAACTCACTTAAGCTTATCAGGGACTGAAATTTGTCAAAAAAATGGTATTCGTCAAGGACTAATATGTCTAGCAAAGGACAGAATGTTAGTTCCACCACAAATTCGGTCAGAAGTCGGGAAACTGCTGAAATCACCAAGTGAAAGGAGAGCATGGGTGAATGACTAAAGTTCATCTAGAGGCAGATAAGACCCCTGAAGAAGTAAACGACCACCAGAGACAGATCTGAAATGCTAGTGCAAGTGGTTTTTTTTTATAACCCCGCCTCACTTATGCATATGTATGTCTGTGTTGTGCAATCCTGTGAATATGTATACCTCTATTGTATAAATTTTTGGTAAAACATGCTGTTGGTGTGCGTGCTATTGGAGGAGCAATCCCCCATGCACCTGGCACCGAATAAACATGCCTCCTTTATAACTCTTTCCAAGTTGTAGAGTTTGATCCGCGCATCAAGACTAGATGCTGTTTGCCACTGTAGGGAGAAAATTCATGTTGCCAGAGCTTGATTAGAGTTCAAGCTGGCCAGCACTGTGAAGAACACCAAAAAAGGCTTTTTAAAATATGTTAACAGTAAAAGGAGCATCAGAGACAACATTGGTCCATTGCTTGATGGGCTTGGTCACCTCACCAACAGGGATGCAGACAGAGTAGAGAGGTTTAATGCCTTCTTCATCTTTGTCTTCAAAATGGATGATGGGCTCTGGGACCTCTGGAGCCCTGTGTTTGCAGACTGTGACTAGGGGGATGATAAACTCCCAGGCAATTCTGAACTTGTTCAAAACTTGCTGCTCCAACTAGATGCGCATAAATCTATAGGGCCCGATGGGGTTCATGCCAGGGTACTGAAAGAGCAGGCTGATGTCATCGTGGGACCTCTCTCCATTATTTTTCAATAGTCTTGGGACTCTGGAGAGGTCTCAGTTGACTGGAGCTCCCCAGTTGACTGGAAGCTGGCACAGGTTGTCTCAGTTTTCAAGAAGGGAAAGAAGGAAGACTTTGGTAATCATAGGCCTGTCAGTCTCACTTCAGTTCCTGGTAAAATTATGGAGGTTATTCTGAAAGTTATTGACAGACACTTGAAAGACAATGTAGTCATTTGTCACAGCCAGCACAGGTTCATGAGGGGAAATTCCTGCTTAACTAACTTAATTTCCTTTTATCACAATGTTACCCATCTAGTTGACCAAGGGAAGCCAGTAGATATGGTGCTTTTGTATTTTAGCAAAGCTTTTGATACTGTCTCTCACAGTATCCTTCTGGACAAAATGTCCCACATACAGCTAGACAGATCCATTATACTTTGGGTGAGCAATTGGCTGATGAGTTGGGCTCAAAGGGTTACATCAGGCTGGTGGCTAGTCACCAATAGAGTTCCTCAGGGGTCAGTTTCAAGGCCAGTGGTTTTTAATGTTTTTATAAATTATCTGGACACAGGAATTGAATGTACGTTAAGAAAGTTTGCTGATGATACTAAACTAGAAGGAGCTGTGGACTCCCTTGAGGGTAGAGTGGCCTTACAGGGAGATCTGGATAGACTAGAGAGCTGGGCAATCATGAACTGTGTGAAATCTAACAAAAGCAAGTGCTGGATTCTCCAGCTGGGATAGGGTAATCATGGTAATACATATAAACTGGGAGAGAACAGACTGGAGAGCAGCCCCATGGAAAGGTAGTCAGGAGTCTGGATTGATCGCAAGTTGAATATAAGTCAACAGCATGCCTTGGCAGCCAAAAAGGCCAACCATGTCCTCGGGTACATCAAGCACAGCATAGCTAGTTGGTTGAGGGAGGTGATTGTCCCACTCTGCGCTGCACTGGTTCAGTGTACTGTGTAGTAGTACCGAGTGCAGTTTTGGGCACCTCAATATAAGAAAGACGTCAGACTATTAGAGTATGTCCAGAGGAGGATGATCAAGATGGTTAAAGATGTTGAGGGCAACATTTATGAGGAGCTGCTGAGGTCACTTGATTTGTTCAGCTTGGAGAAGAGAAGGTTGAGGGGTGACCTCTTCACAGTTTACAGCTTCCTCAAGGTGGGCAGTGGAGGGGAAGGTGCTGATCTCCTCTCTCTCGATCAGCAATATGACACAAGGAAATGGAATGAAGCTGCATCAGGGGAAGTTCAGATTGGACATTTGGAAAAGGCTCTTCACTGAGAGGGTGATTGGTCACTGGAACAGGGTCCCCAGGAGTTGGTCATGACACCAAGCCTGTCAGAGTTTAAGGAGCATCTGGATGACTCTCTTAGTCATATGATTTAGTTCCAGGTAGTTTTGCAAGGAGCAGGGCGTTGGACTCAATGATCCTTATGGGCCACTTCCAACTTGAGATATTCTATGATTCTATAGTTCATCCAGCTATGATATCAAGAAAAGAGATAGGGAGACACTGTGAGATGTTCAGAGGATTTATTTGCTTGAGATGTGACACTTTATTTTCTTTTAGCATTTCCAGTTTGTCAACGAGTGTATTTTTTCTTCACATCTCTCCTTGTGACACTTGAATGACGTAAAGGCTCTCTGTAGATCCTTTATGAATAGCTCTATAGAGACCAGATTGTCGTCTTCTTTTGCCTTGTCCACAGCTGAAAAGGCCAGTGATATTAGTTTCCTGCCATTGTTCTGTTGCTGCTATCATCCTTTTTTCATTCATTGTGAAACCCAATGAAATATGGAGGGGTTGAGGGGATGATATGGATACCAGAGGATAAATAAGCAAATATAAGTTGTTGCTATACTTTGAAGTTACAGCTTCTCCAAAGGCACGTCCCCAGGTGCAAGCTGGCCCTTAAAATTCATTTGGCCTTTTCTCTAGAACTTTCATGGTCTTCGGTGGTTTATGGACCCGTTGAAGTTATGTGTGATCAAGGAGAGTGGTGCTTTGACTTAAGTCATGCAGAGTCATAAGGAAAAACTAATAAGAGTCAGATTTTTTGTTTTCAAAATGCATAGCAGGAAACTCAAATTCTTAAACACCCTGGAGAACCTAAGCAAATATGTTATGATGAAAAATGCCCATCAAATACTTGAAGCAGGGTGTTAGAGTGAAAGACGCAGAAGAACAGGCATGAAGTGCCTGGGAATATAAGAAAACCCACTAAGCAGCAGTGGGGCCCAGCTGTTAGAGCCAGTTAGCTGGGGACTCAGCATATGCCATTGCACTTCTCTGCATTGCATCTTCCCCCTGTTTTCCTGGACAGGTCAGTTATTACAATTTACAGGAGGTGAGCTAGCAGTGTTACTTTCATTTGTCTTTCTGAAGTGCTTAGCTATAATAATAAGAAATATATACTGACATATACTGTTGAGACTACACCTTGAATACTGTGCTCAGTCTTGGGCCCCTCACTACAAGAAAGGCATTGAGTTGCTGGAGCTTGTCCAGAGACTAACGCTATTGAAGGGTCTAGAGAACAAGTCTTAGGAGGAGTGGCTGAGGGAATTGGGGTTGTTAGTCTGGAGAAAAGGAGGCTGAGGGGAGACCTTATCATGCTCTACAGCTACCTGAAAGGAGATTGTGGTGAGGTGGGTGTTGGTCAACTAGTGATAGGATGAGAGGAAACAACCTCAAGTTGCACCAGGGCTGCAGCTTGGATATTACAAAAAATTTCTTTATTGAAAGGGTTGTCAGGCACTGGAACAGGCTGCCTAGGGGAGTGTCTACGTTTTAAATACCCTGGAGGTATTTAAAAGACATGTAGATGTGGTGCTTAGGGACATGGCTTAGTGGTGGACTTGGCAGTCTTATGTTAATGGTTGGACTGGATGATCTTAAAGGTCTTTTCCAACATAAATGATTCTGTGATTCTATGACATAAATCTTTGTGGCAGAAAAAACCTTCTGAACTAGCCTCTGACTACCCATGAACCTGGTCTCAGCTTCAAGGGTGACTTTTAGCTTCCTGTTGGACAAAACATCGTAGTTCTGTTAGGATAGCTAAAGTAGCAAGGAGGAACATCTGTGTTTAACTGTGAGCATCAGAGAGTCCAGGAATTAACACGTCGTTGTGGTACTGAAATGGCTTCTTGATCTGCAGTGGTGTTGGCTAGTCATTCCCAGTGTCTCTTCCCTCACTTCCCCAGAGCAGCTGTCTTGCTTTGCTACATCTCAGCCACCTGCTCTCTTTTCTGTTGTGCTGGGGAGCACCCAGGAAATAGTATTGCTTGTGTTTGAGGAGGAGAAGGAACTGAACTACTAGTACTGGCAGTTCTCTTTGCTGAGTGACTTGATTTTTTTAGTGAAACTTGCTGGGGCATCCAAAGGTGAGCACCTTCAGCAGTATCATATGGGTGCTAACTGCATATGGCTGACTCTTAGTGAAAGAGGTCTAATTCCTTTTGGCAGGGGCTTATAAGTCAAAATGGCTTGTGTTCCCACTGAAAATACAAATGTGGGGGTCTGTGGTAAAAAGACAAAACAAGAAACACTCATAACTTTTAGAAGAGCAAACTTGGTATGTTGGAATCCCAGAGCTAAAGGAACAAAAGCTGTCCAGTGTCATTTTTTGGGAAGAAGTATCATGTTTTAGTTGTCTTGATGGTTTGTCCTACTCACGGGAGTGAGTCAAAAGCATCCTGCTGAGTGAAGACCTAATGAAGAAAAGACAGATATGGAAAAGAGACTTCGTGCAAATCCCGTTCCTTTGCATTGGTTTGTTAATGATCAGCACCACTGTTGCAGCCTTGAAATGCAAGCCTTTAGCGTCAATATAGAGAAGTCTTTTGAGTTTTTCTTCTCCTAACAATATTACTTTTCTTCTGATAATTTTTCAGCTAGGTAAATCTGTATTCTTTAACATTGTCTGTCCCAGAAATGTGTTGTGTCATATAGGCCTTAATAGCACTGATAGCAAAAGGATGGTTTGTAAAGAACAAGAGGTGCTAGATCAGGTCTGCTTCAGCCGTGGTGTATCTTTTGACCACCAATATCTCTAACATAGATACACCCACACTGTCAGACTCTTGTTTCCTTAGTTTTTAAACACCATCAACATCTTCCATGGCAACTCAGTTTTTCTGCTGCAGATGCCTACAGATGACTAAAGCGTTGTTAGTTTCTGTAATTCCCCCACCGTAACTGTCTTAATGTGGTGTTTTAACATGACTTATTGTTCCCTCTTGTTTAATTCTATTCATTTGCTCTCTTTTGAAATTGGGTTACAGTGCAACAAAATACTATGAACAACGATCACTAAGTCTTTTCGCCAGCAGTTCCTACATGCCTGCAGACATTTTTCTTAACATTTTTGTTCGATTTGGAGCCACTTCTGTTCGGGTTATAATTCATAGTGTGGTGTTGAAGGTACAGCTCAGAGACAGTCAGTTAGTGAAAGACACACTTCTGGCAAGCCAATGTCCCTCTATTTTCCAGAAAAGCCTTTGAAGGATACAGTAAGTAGGAAGCAAATTTTTTTTTTAACCAGTTACATGTTGTAAAACTGTTCTAAAACCGAGAAATGTCTACATATAGAAGACAAGTTATTACAGTTATAGTCAACAGCACTTCTGATAACATGATACTGTTGCTTTTTACAGGACCGAAGAAGATTTCTTGTGAACTCAGCAGTAATAAGCTGTTCTTTCAGCACTGCTCTTAACAGCATACATCTTAATTGTAAAGCAAACTGTGAATAGCACTGGGCTGCTGAGTGTGGAGTAGTTTTCTGTCACATCAGACTTTGATTACTGTGAAAGACTTGACTAGCCTTTTGACAACCATGTTATATTGTTAAGATGCTGCACAAGGGAGGAATTTCACAGACATCTGTATGAATAACTCTTCTTCACTAGTTTTAAACTCTAACATGCTGGGACCAGGGCACACACAATTTTTCCTAATCCTGGTAGAAGAGAAGATGAATGCATAATGATGGTAGTATTTTAAATCACTGCATGAAAACCTGAGCACTGCCCAAGCTCTGGGAGTGCATGAGAAGCAGGGAGATATCAGGAGAGCCCAACTTAGCTCTTTTTTCAGGAAAAGCCTACATGAACAGACAGGGCTTTTGCCACCTTGCTCGCAGACACATTTTCTGCTCTCCCTGACATATGTGATGATGGCCAGTAAGCCCACCACAATGACACAGCTTGTGTTCGGTTTCTTGTTAAAGATGCTACTTGCAAGCTTCCTTGGGCAAATGCAGTTCTTCTGTTTGACACACATCTCAAGCTCAAATATTCAAAGATTGTGATTTTGTTCTCAGGAAGAAAAATCAATTTTCCAACTCAGTTTAAAAATATTTTCTTGTAACTGTCTTCTACTTTTGAACTTCCCTAGACTTTGACCTTACAATGTATATCATCATTGCTATCTGTTTCTGCACATCATCTAAAGTGTCTGTTGGAATGATTCCTGTTTTCTGCTTTAAAAAAAGAACCCACAAACCCCCTTATGTTTACTTGTCCTAAGATACTTCAAAGCTTTGTTCCAGTTGTTTAAAACTACCACAAATGTGTTGCTCTGCCAGTTAAAATATGTTGTGTGAGAGCTTTTCTTACAAGACCGGGGGGTCTTCACTGTGGTCTGACTAAACACTTTAACACTAAACACTGCTCCATGTTGGCAACTTGGATGCAGAAATGTAAGCACACATTTAAATGCTCTATTGTATCATAGCACAGTGCTCTGCAGGATCAGACTGATAGACAAGTACTTTTTGCAGAGAGCATTAGCGTCACACAGAGGGTGCATATGCACAGGCAGCTGCGTGAAGCTGTCAGCTTTGGCTTTGAAAAGGCATGTATAAAAATTGACATGTTTGCCTACAATATCTGAATGCCAGTTGTTTATTAGACAGCTATAATCATTGTTGAGCTGGAGGGGAAACAATGGCTCTGAAGTCAATGGCAAAAATTGCTTAAGTCAGCATTTCACCTGAAGTGTCTTAAGCAGTCTGCTCAGTCTCTGCTTTATCCCTTCTCACTACGAGCTGTCTTCATCAAGGAATTAGTAAGCAGCTTTTGTGGAATTACTTTGAAATTTCTCCTTGTGCAGCAAAAACTGTGGCTATTTTTTGAACAGAATAAGTAATTCACAGGGAATAATTCATTAACTGAGTTCATTCACATATTTTCTTTTGCCTGTATTCCTCACGCAGTAATAACTAGCTGTGAATTGAAAGAAAGTGAGCCCTTCTGAGTTTTAAGTATCATGTGTTCATAAGGTAACACTTTGAGATTATAGCTGGAGATGTTTTGTGCAAGGCACTGCTTTTACTGCTTTGCATTCACCTAGTTTCTCCTCCTTCATGTAGTAGACCAATATTCCTTCTCATTAAACTGGTCTGTAAGCACGGCTTCAGTCCCACAATGGCTACACGTGTTAGCACTTCTAGTGTGAAAATCTGGGTCAGCTATGCCAGGCTTATATGGCACTGAAGCCCTCACCTCTCAGCCTCTGATGGATGCCAACTATAAAAATCCTGCTGAAAATAACTTTCAATCAATCTGCAAAGTTAAATATATATATATATATATATATATATATATATGTGAATTTATTTGTGGTGTGCTTCCACTTCCAGGAAATACTCACAGGACTTTGAAAATCACTTGCTGTCAGTATTAGCAGTAATAAAACCAAACATTTGAGTAGTCAGGGAAAGTGACCCCAAAAAGGGGAAAAAGCAGTTTTCAAAGTAATTCCATTTCAGTTGGGTGAAAGGATTCGAGACAAAAAGCGCTCTGTTTAACCTAGTCCCTCTCAGTCTGTGGGTCTGGCAGAATGTTTCCTACAGGTGGTTTGACAGCTTGTGACTGAAACTAGAATACACCCCAGCTAAACTCGCAAGTTCCTCACCTGCTAGGGCTGCTTTTTCTGCACCTCCTCTAGTGTCAGCATTTTTCTGCCACAGAATGCTTCAGCTGGCAAGAGAAATTAAACTAGCAATAAACGAAGAGCGGAGCTAATTGCTGCCTGCTGCTTCCAAAGTGCAAAGTGGAAGAGAAGTTAACATACAAGCAGCACTGTGCTAGCAAAGACTGTTCTTTGGTAGAAGCAAAAAGAGGAAGGAGCCTTGCTTTATACTGAATAACCACAGGAGAGGTAGGTGACTGTTAACTTGAAATACATTTTCCCTCCTAGTCCTCTTTGGATACTAATAGGGATGCTACACATCTACTCACTGTTCCTGCCATAAGGTCAAAGTTGGATCAATGGCCTGCCTACAGTTGATGAAGAGTTGCTATCCAGATGTTTTCCAAACACCAAAGCACCAAAGCTTAGTCCTGACTGATTGCTATTCTGACCTGTTTCCCATCTTTAAATGTAGCCTGCTGCTTTTCAAGGCTCCAGATAACTGAGTGGAGACGATGCTGATGGACTGGACATTGTATTGAGTAGGAAGGCTGCTGAACTGAAGTCTCAAGCAGAGAAAACATAGGCTATTGTTGCTATTCTAAAAAGTGCAGGGGAATAGAGTGATGCACACAAAGGTAATTTAAAATAAATGCACTTGCCTCTGCAGCTTCAGCCAAGGAAAGAGGTGATTGAATGAAGAGCTCAGTGGAAATGCTCAGGAAGAATTTGACTTTTCCTGTTGCACTGCTTATAGAGGGCTGAGAAGTGCCTGGAGTTGTTATCAGGGATGCAAATCAAACTGTACCTGATATGACATCTAGATAGTGAGGCAGGGGTGACTGTACCAGGACAGGACTTTGGTCTAACTCTTTTTAGCTCAGTTTAGCTCTCATTTCCCACAAGCCCTGTCTGTGATTTGTGAGTTCTGAGGAAGAGCGGGAGACGAACAGCCTCATATGCATGGTCCTACCTGGATGCAGGAAATTAGGATTGGTCCAGTTGTGCCTCTGATGACTGGGGGTGGATCTTCTACTTCTTCATGGTAGCTCCAACAGCTAGCTCCAAAGATGGGTTTATATTTGGTCTGCTGCAGGGTGCGAAGCAGATAGACCCAGGTACCTGAGCAGAGTTCCTCTCTCTTGCTCTTGATTGCACATAATGAATCTTCTCTAAGGAACCTTCCTACGAGGTTGTGGAAAGCAGCTTTTTAAAAAAAAATCCAAACCTTTGCTTACACCAGGGAAGTTTGTTAGAAATGTGCAAAAAGCAGTGTGTCATGCCTTCCAATAAGATGAACGATAGGAAACTACTATAGGAAGCTCCTCCTGTTGCACAGCCTAGGCATTGTTGCTTTAACATTTGCTAGCAAGAGCACTGTTATTCCCTCCAGTCGTGCCTTGCTTGTTCTTTTCTTGTGAGCAGATGGGAAGCAGGACATAGAAGACACCCTGAAAAACAGCAATTACATCCTTTTCTTTGCTTAATCTTGATTTTTCTGCACCTTCTTTCTTAATAGTTGATTGGTTGTGCTGTGTCGAGCAGATGCTTTAAAGAAATCTATTTATGGGGATGTTCTGTTTGCAGCTGGAAGTGGTTTACAATGGCAAATAAAAGGACTGTCTTCACTGAGACGTGCAGACAGACCCAAGGTCATGCTAGTCAGACAGAAGACGTTCTCAGTTAGTGAGCCAGATCACTGTACTAGCACAGCCAGGTTCGTAGAATCACAGAATGGCTGAGGTTGGAAGGGACCTCTGAAGGTCATCTGGTCCAGCCCACTGCTCAAACAAGACCACCTAGAGCCAGTTTACCCAGACCATGTCCAAACAGCTTTTGAGTATCTTCAAGGATGGAGACTCTGCAGTCTCTCTGGACAACTTGTGGCAGTGCTCAGTCACCCTTGCAGTAAAAATGCATTTCCTGATGTTCAGGAGGAACCTCTTGTGTTTCAGTTAGTGTCCGAATTAACAAATTAAGGCTTTGTTTCTAAGGCTAATCCTGCTGGCTACAGTTTACCTATAATTAAGTGTAAGCACAAGTGTTTTCCTGTACCTGCATGAGAAGAAAGAGCTTGTATCTTTTTTTTTTTCGTGAAGGAGAACTTGAAATATTTGTCTGTCATGATAGAGAGAGGCGAGGCAGATAGGCTTGGTAGGGTAGAGGTTGCTTCTCTGTATGTTCCAGTTCATAACATTTCCAGGCTGACTGGAATTCATATGATTCCTGCCAACTACACACCAGTGAGTGCTCCTGTTGGCGTGAAACTCCCGTCTTACAGAGGATTTTCTTCCTTGCTTCCCAGGGATGCATGTTTATTTTGCATACAATTTTGATATGCCATGTTTTTCTCCTAGTGGTCTTAGAATAGTATGAAGGAAATGTGCCAGGCTGTAGAATGTGAAAGCACCGGCTTTATAATTATGGTAGGCAAACCTCCTTCCTGATTTAGGCAGCCTAGGGAAACCTTGCATGAGAGCAACACATAGATGTTATCTGCAGAAATTCCAGCCAGACTCCCTCTCAGCAGAACTGATATTACCTGATGCAGGACAACAGCAAAAAGAAGTCCTCCACAAGGCAAACTTACAAAACCCTGAGGTACAACATCAACAAACAAAACCTGTGATAGTCTGCACTGTTTTGCAGGATTCAGGGATATCATGTCAGGGGCGGGGGTGAGGGGTATCATGTCAGGGGCGGGGGCGAGGGGGCTGGCAATACAACAGACATAGGCATATGTATGCATCCCTCACAGACTGACATAGACCGGCTGCTCATACAGGTCACCAAAGGCAATTTCCTCATGATTTCTAATTCAAAGCTATGGTCCCTGAATTAGTGGATAATGAGAAAGAAATGACCCATTACTATCTGTCTATTCTGTCTCTGCTTTCCACCTGGCCATCTTTTAGCACAAAAATTTCTCATGCATGCCATGGCCAGATGTGCTTGACCCAGAGTGCCAGAGTATTTGAAACTGGATTAATTTTTCCACTAGCATGAAACTTAAGTTAATATTAAGTTTATATGAGGGCTTGAAACACCACTGAACTTGAACATTTGTATTAAATATGGGGTGACTTTCATTTTTTTTGTCAAATCCTAACAGCAGAAGCACCAATTTTTTTTTTTTTTCAAAATAATGAGCTCAGGTGTATAATATGACTCTAGATTTTAAGCATTTTAGGAACTGGAGAGGCTCAGATCTCCATCATGGTTGAAGGCTAGCTCTGACTGCAGTAGTTCCCTTCAGAAAGAAAATTAATATTGATAAACAGGTTTCCTAAAGGAAAGAGTAATACCAGAGGATGTCACATTTATTTTCAGGTCTGGCTGGAAAAATAGCATACCATATAACAGCATAACTTAATAACCTACATTCTTCATTTTTTAATAAACCAGAGACTTGTTTCATGGAAGAAAATCGAAATTCCATTTCCTGAAGAACATCATCTTATTCATACAACAAATTAGAATAAGTTCAATGTGCAGCTGGGCTGGCTTTTTGTTAAAGAGTGGACTGTATTGCCAAGATACTTTTGACTGGATTGTGGGAACGTAAAGATGCCTGCAAGAGGATCTTTTTGGTGTTGCTGCAAACACAAAAGTCTCTTTTTATCTGTAAACCAGGATTTTGGGAAGGAGGACTTTCTCTGTGTCAGTAAAAAATTTTTCCTCTTTCTTCTTCTGCTGAAGAACATGGAGGAAATCAAGAGAGGAGCGTGTTACAGTGATGAAGTGGCTATGCAGGCTCCTCTTTTCAGTGTTGGCAGCAGCAGCAGCTGTTGCTGCCTTTCTGAAAGACAAGATTTGTTACAGCAGCAGCCAATCACACTGAAAACCTGTTGTCCTAAATTGGTTTGCTCAGCTAGGCAAAGGCAGAAATTGGTTAAAAGGAAAGGGAGTGAGAGGGATATGGCTCCTCATTTATTTATGCCAGCTATTTTGTATAAAGATGCAGATAATGAGGCTGACTGGCGTTTATGCCACTGGCAGCAAGTAATACAGATGAGTGGGGCAGTTAGCACCCTGCAAGGACAAGCTCTGCTCTTATGCATCATACCTGGGCACTGACCAAAGCTCTTTGAGTATGAACTGCTTACTCACAAATGGTGTGCTATTTCCCAGTCATACCATTTGGCAGCCCTGCTGGGATTTCTTCTCTGTGCAATGAAGGCTAATGAGGGAAGAAGCAGCTCTGCCTCTTGAAGAGTAGCAGGAGGTAAGCTTGTGTAGCCTCACAACTGTCCTTCCCGTCACCTGTGCAGACAGCAATGCCCCTGATACCATCTTGCAGCTCTGTCTGACACACAGGCATTTCTTTGCTGTAGTGTAGTGACGGTGCTGTGTGGTTGTGGAGAAAGCACTGACGTTGCAGTGATAATTGATGTTTCATACTTGGAGGCCTTTTTCTGTGTAAGGGGGCTTGAAGACACACAGAAGGAGAAAAATGCTTCAGATGAATGTGGTAATGCACGGCCCTTTCTTGTGAGCTATGCCAGATAAGAATAATTTTTCCATTTCCACAGCTCCCAGTTACAACTCTGTGATACTACTGCAAAGTAAGAAATCGTCAGGTTAGGCATATTTTTTTTCAAGTTCACTTCCTTCTAAACCTTCTAAAATTGAGCTGCTTTCTGTAATCTCTTTCCTTAGCATGACGGCCTCCTGAAACACCATTAGAAAACAATGCAGGCTTTTTGTGTGTTTGCTTGTTTTAATAATGACCATTCATTCGGATGCCTCAGTTGCACATGTTGGCTGTAACACAGTAATCAAACAATTCCTGGGCAAAATCTAGAAATTCAAATGCAAGTGACATAGAACATCTCCCTGATGGCGCTATTTTTGTTTGCAGTTTTCATCTATGTTCAACATACTGCCTCTGCATGTCCCAGACAAGATTTGGATCTCATTGGATTAGGTCTTTACAGACACACAGTGTCTGCCAGTACACAGTACCATGGCCTGAGTAATGAGGAAAAACTGATGGAAATGAGGGAAAACGCATTTATCTCCCTATAAAGACAGGACAAGGAGCAGAAGATACTATCATGTGTCCTGAATTTTATGTGACATCCTGAATTGCTGGAGTACCCCAAACCATGTGAACTGCTTACGTGACTGCATAAAGTGATGCGTTCCGTCTTCTGAAGAGCCTGATGGTCTTGATTCAAATGTAATGTTATTACTTTAAGGAAAGGGAAGTGGGTTGAGAGAGCAAAGAGTAGCTTCTTTTGCCCCTTTCTTCATGTAAGAGTGAGTGAGCTGCATACAGTATTGCAGAGAGCTTTGGCAACACAACTTCTACCCGAGACAATTTGGAATATGGTGTCAATGAAGTGCTTTTCTGGCTGTATACCTTTCTAAAGAGGTATGTAATAATGATCATTCCTCCCATTTTTTAGAGCTCAGGAAATCACTTACATAAATCCACCTGGGAGGTACATATTCCTTAATAGCTGAATTAATTTCTATTCTCACTTTTAACAATATCAATGCTGTATTTCTTATACTTCTTCTCAAATGCAGCATTCCAGCAAAACTTCTCAAAGAAGAAAGCACAAGGAATATGGTCTTTAAAATACTTGTCTTTGAAAGCAACAGCTTATTACCATTTTTTGGAACTGTCAAACCTTTCCACAAGGTGCGTGCTTCTTGCCCTGACTCCTTTATTGCTGCTACTGTCACTCACAATTTATAAGGAGACTAGATTCTCGGCATTGCAGTACCTGCCTGAACTTTCCGAACCTGAGCCTGTTACACCATGGTCCTCTTTGCACTGCTGAATATGAATCACAGCCTTTCCAGAGCCTGTGAAATATTTGAGTATCTATTTAAGGAGTCACTAACCTATAGTATTAAGGAAAAGCAGTTTTATTGTAAATAGAAAACTAAGAATGAAACCCGGTTTTTTCCTTACTGCTTTTCCATAGTGATAGATAGGTTGAAAAGTCTTCTGGTTTCCTTTTGAAATTGTCTGAATTTTTTGTTACCTGCCTTGAAAATAAAGCCACTTTGCTAGAACTGAGGGTTGTTCATACACGTGAGCGGGCTGAATAGGCACATTTTATTCTTGTGTTACTCTGCCTCCAAGCACTTGCTTTGCAGGCTTAGTGGTCTTTAAAAGTAGGAGGTATGTGGGTGAAACTTAGCATGCCAACATGCGTACACGTGCAAAATGAGCAGTCTATGATTCTTAAATCAGTGTCCTATTCTCTTGTTCCAGAGATGTTGTGTATAATTCAGATAACATTTTTCTTCAGTACTTATTGAAAGTAATATTCCAATTCCAGCACTTCTTCTGTATTTGCATTGGTGAAACAGCAAAAGGAGGATACTTGGGCGCAGAGCAGGCATTTTTAACAATAAAATTTAGTTGGCGCTGTGTTGCAGTATGGTACAGTTGCAAATCAGATGAAGCCTGTAGAAGTAATTTATGCTTTGGGGAAAAAATGCTGACCTGAATCCCGCAACTGGCTCTCACAAACAAAAGTGTAGTTGTTATAAGACCAAAAATGAGAAAATAATTCCAGCACAGTGTTGAAAGCCCATGTGCGTGCCTCAAACTTGCTGGCAGTTGTGCACTTTGAGAAGAATCACAGGAAGCAGTCTAGTGCTGAGGTTGCCAAAACACTCCTCATAGGTTTTTGCTGAATAAGCTCATCGGTCATAGGGATGGCTTGTTGTTTTGGCAGCTCTGCCCATGTCATAACTGGCCTGCATACTGCTAAGGTCACGGGTTCCAGAGTTAGACAGCTTCTGGTTGAGCAAGAGTCTTGAGAAATCAAGATAAGTGATATTCTTCTTATGAACTAGAGCTTGGTTAGATAGCTAGCAAAAAAGGCAAGTTGCTTCTCAGGCTGGAAAGCAGGTAGTGTATTCTGGAGATTATGGTGTGTGTCTTATTTAATGAGTTAGTGAAGGAAAGAGAGCCTCTGTACAAACTTTGAGGACTTTGGCCATTTGTGACCATTATTAATCCAAAGGAATCTGAGAAAATCTGAGTAGCCTTAAAGGCATGGCAAGAGCTTACCTTAGAAAGTACAACACATGCCATGAATTGCCTCATTTCTTAAATATATTGATGGTGCTGGCCTTGAACAGCCTTCTGGGGAACAGAGAATGGGCAGCTGGTTAAAAACACTTTGTCATTGTGCTGTCTGAAACTTCAGGGAAAATTCTTCAGTGCCTCATAGTTCCAAGAGGGACCTGAAATAAAATGTTACTTAATCATATAGGGCATACTGGTCCACCCTCTTCTGAAGTGCCGTGGCATTTGATACCTGTCACAGAAATAAAGGTAATGCATACAGTTATTTCCCCTGTAAGAGCAAAGATGATGAACAAGACAGGCCCTACAAGAAAAAGTGATTAAAAGTATTATAATTTAACTCTAGTAATGAAGCAGTACCTGACTTTGGTCCCATATTTATGCATTAATACCAAAGTCACTTCAGTTGCCTACCTGTGAAACAGGCCTAAGTGACACCCTTTGGAGGCTACTGATATTTTAAACTAGGAAAGTTAGTAGGAAAACTGGGCAAACTCTCCATACCCAACATCATAATAGAGAACAATGAGGAGGCCTTAATATTAATGGTTATAAACGTAGATCAGAAAAAAGAAAACATAGCTTCATGAAGCACATTGTGAAAATGGGACATTTATTGCTTGGTGATAATTAGGTCAAATACTATGTGTGGAATGAAAAAAAAAACAAACCAGAAATGTTTTATGAGTCTTAATAATATTTTAAATGTGTGAGCTAAAACAAGGATAACAATCTCCTGCTTCGTGCTGTAATAGCTAAGTGTAGGAGTGCACTTCTCACGCATGGTGCTAAAGAAGAGACATCTGTGATAAGGGGTTTGTCCTCTATTTACTGGCCTTTGTCAGTGACATTTGTAGACAAAAAAAAAAAAAAAGTTGTATTTTGCTGGCTAATTGTTACATTTCTATATTTTAGAAGGTGGTAGTTATAGCCTGTGTAATTCTGTGTGACACACTTATCAAGAATGTGTTTCAGCAGGACCCATACTGTAAGCGAGGAGTTGCCCTGTGCCACCTTCACTGTCCTAGATCTCTGGTGGGACTGCCTTTGAGGAGAAGTGAATGGAAATGCCAGGATAGAATTTGTTCTAAGTAGTAATTCAGGAGACTACTTTGGCTCCACTGCAGATAGCTGAACTTCTCTCCCACTTACCTGCTAAACTGTGGTCCTGATCCCTCTGAGTAAGCAGCAAGTTGACTGCAAGGTGACTACTAGTGTCATGGGAATGTAGGCTTCTAAGCACTCTGCCCTTACACAGCACTCCTGGTGCAGGCATCTTTCTTTTATACTAGAGCCAGACATGTGATGACCACCACTCTTGTTCCCTCATCTGTAAATAGCCTCAACAATCTATGATCTCACTGTTGCAGGATGGAGGTTAATCTTTTCCTTTTGCAAAGTTGTGATCATTTATGATCGCAGAATCATAGAATAGTTTGGGTTGGAAGGAACCTTTAAAGGTCGTCTAGTCACACCCCCCTGCAAGGAGCAGGGACATCCCCCACTAGATCAGGTTGCTCAGAGCCCCATCCAACCTGGCCTTGAATATTTCCAGGGATGGGGCATCCACCACCTCTCTGAGCAACCTGTTCCAGTGTTCTACAACTCTCATTGTGAAAAATTTTTTCCTAATATCCAATCTAAATCTACCCCCCTCTATTTTAAAACCATTACCCCTAGTCCTGTCACAACAGGCCCTACTGAACAGCCTCTCCCCGTCTTTCTTGTAGGCCCCCTTGAGGTACTGGAAGACCGCTATCAGGTCTCTCCAGAGCCTTCTCTTCTCCAGGCTCAACAGCCCCAACTCTCTCAGCCTGTCCTCATAGGAGAGGTGCTCCAGCCCTCTGATCATCTTTGTGGCCCTCCTCTGGACTCACTCCAACAGTTCCATGCCCTTCTTATGTTGGGGGCCCCAGAGCTGGATGCAGTACTCCAGATGGGGTCTCACAAGAGCAGAGTAGAGGGGCAGAATCATCTCCCTCGACCTGCTGGCCACGCTTCTTTTGATGCAGCCCAGGATGTGGTTGGCTTTCTGGGCTGCATGTACACGTTGTTGGCTCAGGTCTGGTACCCCTAAGATTTTCTTGGCAGGGCTGCTCTCAATCCCTTCATCCCCCAGCCTGTATTGATGTTGGGAGGTGGCCCCAACACTTTTGCAGGACCTTGCACTTGGCCTTGTTGAACCTCATGCATACTGATCTCGTACCATAACAGAAGATTG
Organism: Ardeotis arabs; assembly: GCA_011801015.1. Classification (NCBI taxonomy): domain Eukaryota; kingdom Metazoa; phylum Chordata; class Aves; order Otidiformes; family Otididae; genus Ardeotis; species Ardeotis arabs. Next base: position 35,101 of record JAAGAY010038270.1, read on the forward strand.
CCCTATGGGTATAAAAATAAAACTAGTTTTCAGTATGAATGGCAGAACCAGAATAGCCCTTTCTAAGACTGGTGGTTGAGCACATGTTAGGTGCATGCCAATTTCTAGGCAGCTTTGCTGCTATAGCTTTAAAGCAGGGCAATATTTTTTCCTGTCTGTAAGCATAATCTGAGTGATGCTAAGGGCAAAACTCATTCTTCTCCATGCTGTCCTTGATTTATTCAGGAAGAGCCACACTGATTCCAGCTAAAAATCTTTTTAAAACAACATGGAGATCTTCAGGTTGATCTGATCCATGCATATACTGTCGTCAGCAGACAAAAGCATAGAAAGGGATGCTGTGGCCTGCATGTCCTACACTTAATCTTGGCTCCCTGGCCTGAGCAATGGGTTATTCATTTGCAGCATTGTTAGCCACCTTCACCCCACCTTCACCTAAGCCTGTCTTACTGACTGTTAGTGAAACATATTGCTTGTTCCTGCACTTGGTCCCCAGACTGGATCTAACAATTGGTATGACAGTGCAAGGCTTTTCAGATGCAGGCAGAGGCAGAATTAAGACTCGGTGCCAAAAGTAGCAATAAAATTAAATATTAAGAAGCCAGCAAATGTTAATTTTAGTTCTGCCTTAAGGATAACGGTACCACTAACCTGGCTAATCTGTCAACGAGTCTTATAAATGATGGCTAAATTACTGAGCAAGGCTGGAAGACAGTTCTGCAGTATGGAAGTATGAAGTTAATGTAAAACTGAGGTATGCTTTTGGTCTATATATCCTTTGTTACCCCCTCCTGAAATTAGTTTTGTAAAATTTAGATTAAAGCTTTAAGCAGATCTCATAAGTTTCTCTTTCATATGCACATTTCTGATTATTTTGCTTACAAACAATATTTAATACCAGAACTGGCCATTAAATTTGTTTCCTTCCTGTTTTTCTTAGCTGCATATTTCTGCGATACTTAGGCTTTCTAGATATGTGTGAGGTTGTCAACAAAGATTTGGTAGTACAGGATTATCACAAGCCTTGAGAGGGATGATTGAAAAAAAAAAAAACCAAACTGAATGCTGAGGAGATCTTACTCTGAGGAGAGTCAGTCACTTCAGTATTTGGCCTGCAGATGCCTGCCAGATGTGTGTCATCACACATCAAAGGCATTCCTGTGCCAGGGAGAGATTTGTTTTCATGGGCGTTGCATTGCACTGCACAAGAGCTGAAAGAAGCAGTGGGAGGCGATGTGGTAGAAGAAAGAAAGCAGAGCAAGAGCAGGGACAGGAGTGGACACTGTGGCCTCTGCCTGACTGCTGACAGGTGACAGACTGGTCACTATAGGTGTCACAGGGAGCTAAGTGGCAAGGAGAGGCATGAAGCTGGAAAAACTAGCGCCTTTGATTTTGGCACGATTTTCTGCCAAGCCGGAGGAGCTGCGGGTGAGGTAGCACAAGGCTGCAGATTCAGGAGGAGGGAAGAAGGCTGGGCTGCTTGGCCAGGGGGAAGAGCAGAGGGTGAGGCTGTGCTTGGAAAACAGGAGAGGCTGCTGCAGCAGGTCTGAGCAGAGCAGACACACAGAGGAGGAACGAGTGTCTAAGGTGAGCCAGGAGGACACCCAAGGAAGGCTGGGTCAGGGAGGCAGGCGGATGAGCCATGGGAAGGTTTCTAGGCTCAGAGAAAGAGGGAGACTGCAGGGGAATTGTGGCCAGAAGGAAAAGAGGCAGCATTTCTTGCCAAGAGAGATTAAGATCTTATGCCAGCCGCCTGCCAGTGTGGAAACAGAGAAAACCACTTGCTTTTCAAAATGTTTTGTAGGAAGAATGGACCAGGTGTGGTTCACCCTGTGATAATGAGCCTTTCTCTGGTCTGTGTGAAAACATTTTCCCCATGTTTTTACAGTATTTACAAAATCACTGATTAATGATGTTTTAAATGTTGAGATACAGGAAGCTTTGAGCTTTACCTATTCTCAACTTCAAACTTCAAAACTACCTACAATCTTAAATTCATGACATACGCTGGGTGGGAATTCTGTGGCCTCTCAAATCCACTTAGCTTCACTCCAGACTTTTGCCTCTTTTTTTGACTTTTAGAGCTTTTTTTTTGATTTTCAGATGAATGATCTGTCACAGTGAGATGGCTGTCTATCAGTTCTCCTCAATAAACTCATGACTGAAAACATGTAAAAAATCTTTGGCTTGAATGCTGTTAAGAAGATAGATTATTGACAAATTGCACTCCTTAGGCTAGTGGCATCGAGCTAGCAGGGAACTCTGCATTTTGCAAATATCTCATACCCAGGGAGAACCCGGACACTGGTGTATTAGTATATGGCAGAGGTCTTCATTGCTAGAAAAAATAAAGCTCTAAACCAGTTTCCTGAGTATGGTTTTATAGTACAACTCTGTATCATGTCATATGGGTTAGGCAGGGCTGGTTAAAGTTTTTGGCATATTAGAAATCTGGTAGTCTTTACTCTCCAGAATTTCCTTTCTATTTTTCACTTACTTTTTTTTTTTAAATATATAATTTCAGTTTTTGTTTTCTGAAAATAGAAAAGGCAGTCAAAACTTACACATTTCATCCTGCTGGGGTTTTTTACTAGTTTGAAGTTTCTTTTGATTTATTTTTTTTTCTATTCCTAGGAAAGAAAACAGTGATTACAGTGAAAATCCTCTGGTTTTGTTTTCCATCCATTTTTTCCATACCCTCCCCCACCTGCCCTGGACTAAGTCATCCAAGGAAACTTTTTGCAGTCCACCCAAGAGCTCAGTGATCAGCAAAAAAACCCCAAATTTAGACTGAATTACTAAGTATAAGCAATAAAATAACAAAATATTTAAGGTCAGCTTCTCAGTACTGCAGTTCAGAAACTCAAACTAAAGTAAGCTTCCAGTGAGAGCTACGCCAGGGATGCTGTTATCTGTGCTCCCGCTAGACTTTGGGACTTAGTATGTTTCTGGCTCATGTAAGGACAATAAACACCACTTGTGTCAACCATTACCAACCAGCCTGCTATCTAGGTGACAGCTGTCCTCAAGCATTTGGAGTGTGTAGTCTTCTGCAACTGTGATTCATGTGAGATGAGAAGCCCACGTTTCCCTGGGAGAGTTTTCAATGCATGCTGCAGATCTGAGCTGTCCCATTGTTGTGTTGTGGCTAGGACAAACGGGTTTTGGCACACAGAGAAAGGGAACAGTTTTAGGATGCAGGATGCATTCATTGCACCTAGTCTCAGCTGGTGCTCTCCTCTAGGACAGTCAGGTTTCACAATAGGTGTCTTTTGCACAGTTCATCTGCCTATGCTGTTGCACTCCATGGGGAACAGCAGTTGATGGGAACACATTACAGATTGCCTCCTTTATTCTGCATGTCCTCCCAAGCAATGGCAGGCTTGAAGTTGGGTCAGACAGTCACACATGAGTCATCTGGAGTGGAATCTGCTGTTTTTGAGGGTGGCACTGGTTCCGACGTGTTTTGCAGTAGCGTCCTTTGTTCAGTGCATACTGAAGGGCCATACTGAAGGGCTGAAATTCACAAGCATTTGTTGGGAGAGAGCACTGAAGAGTGAGTACTGAGCAACTACTGAGCTCTTCTGCCTGTCAGAAGAGCTTTTGTTGTAACACACTGTTTGACATTTGCAACTCACCCAGCTCATTGCAAATTTATTCAAAACCAAGAAAAATACAAGACCTCTCTGTCTGGTGTTCTGTAAACATTAGTGACTGGAGGTTCTTCTCGAGTATTTGCTGTCATTAAAAGAGAAATTTTTAGACACATTTCCTTTCTCCAGCCCACAGCCAATTATGTGATCATCTCTTCCACTTTCTTTTGCAACAGTTCCAAGCCTCATCTGTTTTCATAAGGTCACAAGCTCAAATATTTGTACACTGGTTTCATTAGGACTTCAGCATACCTACCCGCCTACTGAAACTGTGGTTTTTACTGACCTTTAGAGCATTCCTGGAACTGCAACAGAGTAGCTGTTGTACTGTAAAAGGAGTAAAAAAATGAAATGCACTACCTAAAAAGGAATAAGCACAACCAGCTTTGTGGATAACTGTTAAACATGAAAAGCAGAACATTTACCTAATTAGTATATATCATCTTGTTCACTGGCCCCTTTTTGCCTGAAATATATATATATGTATCAGTAAGCGTAGAGTATCCAGGTTAGAAAGTTGTTTTCTTTGTATTTCTGTCTACTGTTATTTACAGATGATGACCAAAAATGTGTGTTCCTGACCCTTCAGAAGCTCAAGTTTGTATCAAAATTACAGTACCTGTCCTACTGACTTCTGCTTATTGCATTTGCACATCTGCTGGCATTAAGTAGCCAGAAGTAAGCAGGAACTTTGACAAACTGTACAGTCTGACCACTTCATGCTGGATAATGGCTCACACAAAATCTTAACAAGAAAAGTAAAACGAAGACAGTGTTCTTTACCCTTCTTGTCTTGGTCTCTTGGTCTCTTACTCTCTTAGGCAACTTGGATACTTTAAGACTCTTCTTGAATTTAAGCATAAAAGTACCTTTGGTTTTTGTTCTCCTTTCCCCTATTAAGTGAGCTTCATAGCTGTGGTTGGAAAACCTTTTCTGAATTCCAGCTTAAATATATTCAAAGCCTATTTGAACCACTTCTTCTTGTACCAGCACTCTCCTTTAGCCTAAATAATTCTGTTCTTTCCCTGATGTTTAGCTGAAATCAATTTATAGACAGGAAACATATCCTCTCCAGTCTTTACTTTGCTAAGCTATACAACTCCCACCCTTCACTCATCTTGTTTCAGGCAAGCATTGCTGTATTACTTCTCCATCTGTTTTTCTGGTTTCATTTCAGCCTGCCTTGAGATTGTTGCCTAGAACTGAAAGAGTTCACCAGCATTCTTTGCAATGCCATTTTCTTGCTATTACTAATAGGATTTCAGCCACTGCTGCTTTACACAGAGGACAGATGAGACATTTTTGTGTGTGGAGCATCATACATAGTTTACTCCTGAAGCATCAGTTTTCTGTGGTAACAGGAGAGTGAGCTGCAAAAAGGAAAGCCCTAACTCCTCAAAACTCTCTCTTCCTGCTATGGGACATTTCTGCAGCTGAACAAGGCCTCTAAGTGTTTAACTTGCTAATGTGCACTTGTATTCCTTATGCTTGCTGCACATTCATGGGCACTCCAGAGGGTACTGTGCTGCTCATGTATGAATTTTGTTAGCTCCCTCCTGGTTTGGGAGTCCAGGCATGGCCCTTCTCACCAGTTCTGGCTGTTGTCTATAGTCCTGTGAGCTGGAGAGAGGCTAGAGATCTGCTACCTCTGTGGAGTGTGTGTCTTCTACCTGGCCTCTGGGCTCATGGTCTTCCTGGGGACAGCCTTGCACTAGAGCCTGCTGCCACCGTATTGTATGGTTCAGCCTGTGTGAACCATCTCTTCATGTGCCGCTTCCAGTGAGCTCTGCCGCAGAAAGAGATCTGGATAAGGATGGCACCTTGCACAGCAACTGCTCCTATCCTTTCCATCCTCAATTGCTGCTTCTATGAGTGAGCATGTGTTTCTGGTCGTCCTTCCTTTGCCTTGCTGTACATGCACAGGGCGGTGCATGGCAGAGCACTCATTGCTTCTCTTTGCATGTGACTTGTTAGGTGACATAAAAGACATCTTAAAGGTCCTGAAATGTTTGGAGGCAATGTCAACCAGCAATCAGAGTATGTATCAGACGTTTGCTTTCTGAAAAATGGATAGCTTTCTCTGAGCATCAATAGCTGGAATAGAAAGAAGATCATAAGAGAAAGCTCTGGGGAGACCTTTTTGTGGCCTTTCAATGGTTAAAGAGGTCTTATGAGAAAGATGGGCACAAACCTTTTAGCTGAGCCTGTTGTGACAGGACAAGGGGTCATGATTTTATACTAAAAGAGGGTAGATTTAGACTATATGTAATGAAGAAATTTTTTACAAGGAGGGTGGTAGAACACTGGAACACGTTGCCCAGAGAGGTGCTGGATTCCCCATCCCTGGAAACAGTCAAGGCCAGGTTGGACAGGGCTCTAAGCAACCTGATCTAGTTAGAGATGTCCCTGCTTCTTGCAGGGGAGTTGGATTAGATGACCTTTAAAGGTTCCTTCCAACCCAAACCATTCTATGATTCTATGAATAAAGAGCATGTTTCCTTCACTTGAATGCTAGCAGGCCTCTGTGTCGCTCTGCTGAAGTACTGAATATATTCTTTTAGTGCTGTGTTACTTACAGATAATTCAGTACCTATTTTGGGGTACTAAAGTAACCTCTATTTATTAACTTCCATTTCATTTAAAGCCACCTGTCACCAGTTCTTTAAGAGCTGTTTTTCACAATAAGATATTCCCTCCCTGCAATTTTTTCTGCTAATGTGTAACATTGAATTAGAACAAGTGATGGGTTTGCTACCTATGTGTAATTGGGCCTGTGGGTGTTCAGTGTACATATATGCAGGACTAATTTGGTTAATGACTCATGCTTACTGCTCTCATCTTTGAATATGCAGTGGTATTGCTGTTGCCCCGAGCAGATGGAGATCAGCATGAATACATACTGTTTTGGAAAATGATCCACCACCAGAACAGCAGTAGTGAAAAAGGTTTATACAAGTATTTATATCCCAAATCCCTGGGGTTTTATTTGCCACGTCTTACTGGCACATGAGCTACTGCAACTGTTAAGCCTCTCTTCTCTCTCATAAGACAGCTAAAGAGAAAATTACATCCAGAAAAATCCTGAAGTATGTCTTATAAGCTCAAATTTTTTGAAGAGCTTGGATTCCTTTTTACCTGTTGAATGATTTTAAGGTTCTTTTATTCCAAGTGAACGCTACTGCATTTCTTATGGGAATGGAGACTATTTTTGTAATGGCAACATGCAGAGTACCCTCAAACATTTATACAGTTATTCTTAGCTTATACATATTTAAGAGGTTTCTCCTGCAAAATGCTGATCTTCGTACTATTTCCTCTCTCCTTTGGTTAGAAGAAAACAGTATACACTTGATAAATTTCATGTGAAAAATAATACAAGCTTGTCTTGTCCCAAAGTTACTTTCCATTCTTTTAGGCAATTTGGTGAGAATGAAATAATATGCTTCAGATCATGGGAACTAGCAGAAAACGTGATGGTAGAATAGCAGTAGTTTTTGAGGTAAAGCTGTTTAGCACCTCATGTCAGACTACAACATCCTTATCTCAAACAATACAAAAGGAGTAACTGCACAGAAGGAAAATAAAATATGCCCACAGAAAATTGAAATAAGCATTATATCTTGGCAGGGTTTCTTTGTTGTCTTTTACTGGTGGGTAATCTCTCAATTACTGGAATGTACTTTCTCTCTCCAGCTGTGCCTAGCCTTGTTTTGGCTTGATTATAATTAACATAGAGGTTGAACAGTTCTGAGTTGAAGTGTAAGTACTTAGGTCACGTTCAGCCACTTTCTTCACTTAACCTCATGAGTGCATTATTAGGACAGCGACATTTCTTTGACTGTAAATGTACATTTTATCTGCATGCTTTCTCTCCAGATACAAAATTAATGTGATATTGGTATATTTATTTCATTTGCTGCTGTATTTATAATAAATTGATCTTTCTTTGAATGTCAGTTTCTGATTATTCTCTTGTTCCAGATACTGCTGTGTTGTCGGCATGTGAATTTAAAGTTAAGCAGCATCCTCAGTTTCTTCATTAGGGACACTGTTTAGGAGAAGAGATGGTCAGGAGAGGAGTGAGGGAAAAGAGGAGCAAAAGGTGCTTGCAGTGGTAAAATGCCCTGGTAAAATCAGTTGAGTGGGAAGAACTGCCTACTGTCATATTCCACTAATAAAAGTTGCAGGCAGCATTTAGGTTCAGTGCTAAATTCCTGTAAAGTTGATACTTGACAACTTAAACTCATGCATTAATTCAAGGCCAGACAGGCCCTGTTTTCTCTAAGTCCCAGTCTACAGGCACCATGTCTTGGCAATACTTTTAACATTTATTACCAAGATGCTGCCTTAAAGCTTATCACAATCTGGTGCAATTAAAGGGTTGGATCTTCCTGTCATTCGGCTCTGTGGGAAGTGTGATATTTCCTCATTTCACACTAAGCTTAGTCACTTCTCAGACAGAGAGGGAGAAGGGACATATGTTCGGCTCTGGGTACCTGAGATAGCAGCCAGGGCTCCTCAGAATCAGGGGGACAGATGGGCCCAGCCTCTGATGCTCTGACCTGTCACCTGGATGAGCTGAGCATCTGCAGCATACACTTTGTGAGGGAGAGCAGGACATAAGTCAGCCCTGAGTCCAGCCTGCTGTGGCCATTATATTCTTGCTTGGGCATGGAAATCAAGAGCCTAAGAGCTGTTGAGAGTTGCAACATTAGATTAGTTCCTCCAACTGCAACCATTAACTTTTTATTTACTTATCTGTCACTGGTCAGGAGCCCTGCCAAAAATAAGAGTGCCAGAGGACAGGTTTTCTTTCTATACTACTATGTCTCCTTTTGTACCCAGCCCAAAGGAAAGGCAGGTCGTGGTAAATTGTTTCAGGATTAGGCCTTCTAGCATTTTCCTTTGTCTCTGCTAAGGGCCACGGTAAATTGCACTGTGGGTAAATTACACTGGGGAATACTCCTGAAGTGTGAAATTTCTCCAGTGGGCTCTGTGCACCCCAGGCAGAGTCCTCCAGCCTGAACTTCCCTGCCCCTAGATGGGACCAAGCTCTGTGTGACGAGTACCAGTCTTTGAATCTACCTTTTACTAAATGTCTTCTCCCAACAGCTGGAATGAAATGCAGTTTTAATAAGGGATGCGGCAACCATTGGGTGTTTAAGCCAAGTTTTGAAATAAGTTTGCTTCAGTTTCAAAGGGTGGGTACAAATAGCATGCTTAATGCCCGTTACGTACAAATAATAACACGAAGCTGTGACTGAATCAGAGGTGGAGCCCTCACAAGAGAAATGAACTAAAAACTCTTGAAGCCTTGTGAGAATCCCAGTATTCAGTGTAGCTGACAGACACAGCTGTCTCTGAGGAGACAAAACTGAAAGCCTTGCTCAGAGACAATGACCAAGGGATTACAGAACATGTCCTGGGATGTGACTATCCTATGTGCTTGCAAAACATTTATGACTGCCGCTGTATGCCTGAAGATTAGACATTCGAAAATGTGCTGGTACTGAGGGTGTTGTAAGGCTTTTAAGTTACAGATAGTGTTGCCAATCACGATGGAGGAACATAGTTTTGAGAATCTCACACCTGTCTTAGAGATTTGATTGCCTGTTTCCTGTCAGCCTCATAAAATTACTCTGCTCTTAATCCTACCAGAGTTTTTTTTTCAAAGAAAACTTCTAAAAATGGTTGCTGTTAAGTCATAACTAAACAACCAATTATCCTGAGTAAGTGCACCCCAGCAGTGTCCTGAACAGTGCACCCCTATAGCTTCTGTGACACTTCTTGTCTCTTCAGATAAAAGCAGTGATTAGTATAAGTAGCAAGTATTGTGTTTCACTGGGATCATGACATCAGCGTGAAGACAGCAGGAAAATAAGAGCAGAGGCCTCATGTAGTATAAACCAGTTTAGTTTTACAAGAGACATTAAACTGACTGTAGCTTGTCCAAACCAATGTTCGAGTAGACCTGCTGCTCTGTTTAATAGTATCCAGCTGCAGATGCCCAGGAAGGACTATGAATACAGGACAAACATACAATTATCTTGCTTCTGCTACAGTTTCCAGATTTCCAGAAATCAGTGAAGCCTCAATTATTTACTTTGGCCAAACATGTGACCTCCTTTTAATTGTTTTTTGCTATCAAAAAAGAAAACTTTATTTCAGCAATAAGGATGTGAAAATTAAAACAAATAAAATAACCTTCCTAAAGTACCTTTTTCAGTTGTAATAACCAGAAATAATTTTTGTTAGTTGTTGCTACTGTGTTTAAGACTTGAGCTGCGGAACGCATCATTTTCCATCAAAAGGATGAGAATGCCCATAGCCTTTATATAAATTTAATGCAGAAGTAATGGTATGCAGCTCTGATATTTGGAAATATTTTACAATACTGCTGCTTAGAGAATGTGGCCTTTAACCAATTTGTTTAATATTTTTTCTGCCATTGAGACACCTTCCTGATAAAATAACACCATTAGCACACTATGTTACAAATCATCATTGCCAGAGCTCCCATGATGATGCAGTAAATTATGAAAATTAAAACAAAAGTAAAATACCAGCAGGTACTGTTTGGGCTTACATGCTGTCACCTTGCATTGTTGATTGCAATGGGCCCGTGGTTGCTTCTGTAGCTGTCTATTTTTCCTGTTTTTACATTCATAAACATACACTCTGACCTTTTTTTTTCTGCTCCTGCCTAGTACAAGTTAAGTGTGCGGTTAATGAGTTCGTGGTGGTTGGGGATATGTGTCAGATGGCATAGCCTGCCAAACATTGCTTAATTTACACACGGAGTTTCTATTAATTAAATCACCTTAAGTGTCATCAGCTTTTTAGCTGTAAAATAAATCTGACTCCTTGGGTGTGGAGTTCCTGGTTGTTACTACATGTGTTAGTAAAGACATCTCATATGAGGTCTTTAAACAATTGTCAAATGGCTCCAAATGCAGAAAAGTCACTCAGACTGTGCTGTTTGTACCAGTCAAGAGTCTTACCAATTTACACATCTGTGGGCCCAGTTCTGCCTATGGATGTGTTACTTATCCAGGTTGCTCCCAGCATTTTGATTTACACAGCACGTGACTGTCTGCCAGGTTTGTCTTGGACTTCAGATATTTATGAGGGTCAGATATCCAACTTGTGGAGTTGTATTTTTAAACTTACCCGTCTTTCTTTCTTTTTTCCTCAAGCTTTTTAAGCCAATGGGACTCTACTTTTCACTTTTTGGAATACCTAATAAATGTGTATGCTACAAGAAACATTAGGTTGTAATTCAGTGCTGTGGATAGATAGTATAACTTAGCCAAAAATCATCAGCTAGGAAAAGGATGGGAATGTCCAGGGTTTTATTATGGCTAATAAGCCTATTAGGAAACAGTTCAAAAGAGGAGAGAGGGAGGAAAAAAATGTATTAGCTCAGTTTAATTCTACAAGAATCTCCCTTATGCACGTGAGAAATGATTGACAGCAGCTGTTCCAGCTTGTTCTCATGATCACACACTCAGGAAGAAAAGCTCAGGCTGTACTGCTTCCATCACACTATGTGGACTCTTGAGATTTTTCAGAGGGTGACTGCAAAGGCAGAATGCTTGGAGAAGCCTGTTGGAATCCCCTCTGAGAAAATGATACCTGCAGAATGAACAAGTGCATCTCTCCCATCTTGGCTCTGGTCCCTGAAGTTTCAGGTGTTTCCGAGATACATTTGATACATGGCTCTTGCAGTAGATATGTGGGCAGCTGGGAACTGCTGGAGTTCTCCCAGGCATATTTCTAAGCTTAGGCAGAGGGTGATTTGAAGCCAGAATGTCTAAATCAATGCTGGGCATTCATTGCTGCATGGTATGGCATATTACAAGCTCACTAGCGGCACTACACATGTGCAAGCAGTTTGATGCGTCATTAGATGCTTCTAGTGCAAAAAATATTTGCAATGAAGAGACCTGTGTTTCAGGTTCTTTTCCCCAGAAACTCTGTAAGGCTGTAGTTCAGAATAATTTTGGAGCGTCAGGCTTTCCTTTACAACTACCAATTATGTTTGGTTGCTTAGGGAGTGAAGGGGGATTTAATCAGATCTATCTCCATTTTCCTTCATTATCAAAAGTGCCTTTATAAAAGATGTGTTTAAAGTGCTAAAATGTTACAGTGTCTTCTGGAGAAAAGGCTTACATTTTCTAGTGAAAATGCTTCTGTTGCCATGTATAATACTAAGAAATTCAACTTTTGTGCTGTTTAATTATGAAAAACACTGCTACAATGCAAATATGCAGACTATGTGGATTACCATAGATTGTGGCTCATACCTGGGACTACCAGCCATGGCAAACCAGTTGTCTCAAAGCTGACAGCTAAATAGGCAGACACCATCTCCTGCACTTTCACCTCATCTACAGAAAATGCGGAGCTGGTGCAGCTCTTGTGGTAGTGGCATCCAGACTCAAACAGCAGTGGCCACTTCTATGCACTGCTTGTGGACTGATTTTCACAGTCCATAAGCATTAGCTGAAAAATCTACCCAGTGGATAAGATCTCTGCAACTGATAATAGCTTGTCTGCCTGGGAGGGAAAAAAGAGAGTAAATGTCACTTGGCCTTCTGAAGGAGTAGAAATGTCTGAAAATGTCACTGAATCTTTAGCATGGTGGCACTAGCCAACAGAGCTAGTGAGAAAGAGAGTTGGCTTGTGTTCTCATTCGGAGATCTTACAGCCTGGGGAGGAGGCCTGTGAATTGCATTCTGCAGAGCTGAAGGAGGCATTTTTCTGCTACTTAAGTATTAACATGGCTGCATATGTGGAAAGATGCCTTCCAGCAGGAGAGAGATGATACTGTTTTAGGTGATCTGATGTGAAAAGAGGAAGTTGGCTGGCTCAGGACCCTGGGGCAAGAGTCAGTCTAATGTTTTTCAGTAGTGCGAGTTCAGCGTAGTGAACATGAACAGTGAATTTCTCCAGCTGTGAACCTACTGTCTGCTCCTTGCATGTGCCCCGCTTTGGCTTCTCAAAGGCAGTGATGAAGTGCAGAAGTGTGCCTGTGTGGTTAAAACTGTAGGGTGAGCGAAGTTCTCCTTCAGCTTTAACATGTTGCTTGTATTACAGTAGTATTGGAGTAATAAATTCGTAGAAAGGGAAATTGGTTTTCCCCTACAGAGCTAAGACTATGACTGGCCAGCAGATCAAGCACAGAGAGAGGAGATGTGAGGACAGTGCCTCACATGGGCCTCCCCATTTTCCTAGTTAGCACAAACCCACCTGCCTCGCCCTCCAAGAAACAGAATTTCAAATAGACTTACCTGTATAAAGTACAAGCTTATCTGGAAAGACAGAACAAATCTCAATCAACATGCTGGATGGTTTGAGAAACAATATTTACTTTGCATTTACTTAAAACACCTACAAAGTAGTTCTGAATATGCTTGTTTTATATGAGAATCTCTAGTATCTTGTTAGTTCTCATGTTTATACGTTTCTGCTTGTTTTCATGGGAGAGCATTTCTTCTCCTTTTTCTTCTTCTTTGTGATTACACTCCTACTTACTAACATTTATGTTATGACAGCAGCTACAGACTCAGTTGTACTTTAGAGCTGTGCAGGGTTCTTGTGAGATACTGCAAACCCAGAGACATAATAAGCAGTGCATGTTGGGGAGAGGATGAAGACATGACGCAGGAGTTTGGTTAATCATCAGGTGTGACACGGAGCTGCAGTAGCAGAGAGTAAAGTTGGCAGAGAGGTCCTCACGACCTGCTGGATGCCCTGCCCCAGTGACAGCCCTGCTTCAGTCTGGCTTTCCTGCACTTGGAGGAGGATGTTTCACAGCTTTGAAGGAGGATGTCATTAGCCTGATGATGTGCACCAAATCCTGGTAGAGAATTTCCTCCCAGTTTGTCCTTTGATTCAGCAGAACAGGTTCAGTCCTACACCACCACATTTGGAATGTATGTGTTGTGTTACAGACTCAAAAAGTGAGCAGGGTGATCCAGTCCATACTTCAACAACCTCTGGGAGGATCTCATGGGACACATGGTCAAATGCCTTACTGAAGTCCAGCTAAACAATATCCATTGCTCTCCCTTCATCTACCAAGCCAGTCACTTCCATCATAGAAAGTTATCAGGTTGGTTGAATATGAGTTCCTCTCTGTGGCTCTATGTTGACTGTTCATGATCACCTTCTTGTCTGTTTTGTGCCTGAAAATGCTGTCAGGATTAGCTGCTCCATCACCTTCCCAGGGACTGAGGTGAGGTCTGTAGGTCTCTGGGTCCTCCGTCTTGACATTGTTTAAGATAGGAGTGCCATTTGTTTTCTCCATTTGTCCGGCACTTCTTCCAGTTGCCTTGATTGATCAAAGATTACCAAGTGCAGCCTCACAATGACATCAAAGCAGCTCCTCCAGCAATTGTGGTCACATCTCATTGGGGTCCATGATCTTATGAATGTCCAGTATTCTGTAACCTGATCCCCTTCAACCAGAGATAAGTCTTCTATGCTCCAGACTTTCTCCCTGGTCTCTGGGTTTCCAGTTTCTGAAGGCTAGTCCTAGTAGTAAAGATACCTCATCAAGTATTTATTTAATCATACATTTGTATGGGAATTGCAGCTGAAATTACTGTTTTGAAGTGACACTTTAGTGTAACTTCAGTGTGCTGAAATGTTTTCTCCGTTGCTTTCCTCCAATACAATAACCAGCCTATATCCCTCTGCTGTGATTGTGTAAGTGGGAAACTCAAACTGAAATTGTGAGGGTAAGTGCAGATACTTAAGCACTTAAACCTTAAATCACCCAAAAAGCACTGCTGAGGAGCATGTGTGCAAAGTTAGAACACAGTCTGGGTCCATGGGCACAGGGATCATAGTATCCCTTTTTTGTGTGCACACTGTTTCCTGTGAAGAGGGCCAAATGCCTCTGTCATGAGGATTTCCCTTGTCCTGAGTATTGCATTACTGGCTCTGTGGTGGGTAGCTGTATGCACGGAAGATCTGCCTCCCTGTTTGTACTCCACCTCCCACGCTGAGCGGGGCAGTCCTAGTCTCTGGTCTCTGGGTAATAATAAATAATTTAATAAATAATGAAAGCATAATAATAATAATAATAATAAAAATACATAATAAAAGCATAATACAACCTGCCTTACATTCCCCAGGCACTCTCCTCTGTGGATGGATGGTCCCTCCTCTCTCTGCTCCCTGTGCCAGCCCTCTGGGTACTGGGGTGGCCCTTGCACTGCTGCACCCAGCTGCTGGCTCCCTTTTACAGAAGTGGTTGTGTGTGAGGGCACTTGCCAAGAGGAACCCTCTGCCACTGCCTCCCCTTTAAACAGCTCTTATCCCACTGGGAGATGGCTTGATCCTGTTGCTGTGTCTCAGCCACAGTGGCTGTCTGTTTCCCTGCTGTATTTGCCTGAGCTGTAGTGACTGTAATTCAGTGATTACTCCTGCCATTTTATCTGCTTAGGCAGTAGAGAAGGAAAGTCAAGAGGTGAAGATAGTTCTTCCAGAAGATTTCTAAATGTGCTTTTTTCTACCTCTCTATTTTTCCACCATGTGAAGAAATGAGGAATGAGAAGAGAGTCTAGCTCAGGCTGTGATAAAGAGGTATTTGTTTCCTTAGCCAACAACATTGATTAAGCTGGAGGCCGGAAAGCGTACTCATTTCCACACTGCTGTTCCACCTGCCAGACGAATTGGACCTGATAGATTCCTTTAACACCATAAGGTTCCAGTGCTACGCTGGCTCTCTAGCCTTTTCTGCTGGAACACCAATGTTTTTCTTTTCAAAATTGTTTTTGCAGCAGTGAAAATAGGCAGAGACTTGTCTGTGTCATGAAGCAAGAAAGGCTCAAGTAGAAATTGCCAGATTTAATGTAATGAGGATGCAGTCACTTGGAGCAAAATGCCATAGCTATGACATGCAGCCTATAGTGTACTAAGGGCTGGACAGTGATGTCTTGGCCTTGACTGAGTGCTGTGAGCACCTGCTTAACTTCAAATGGTGTGTGAAAGTACTGCCAAGCAAAGTAAAATTTGTTTCAACCTCTGTTTGCTTTTTAGTACGCTGCAGTAGTGGGAAGTAGAAGCAGATCTTTCAAAACTCATTATACTTAAATCCTGAATATTGATAAAATGATTTTTTTTTAAAAAAAAAACCTTGTTGCCCATCTGCAAGCAGTAGGCTTGGATGCCTGCATTGCTTTGCTCTTGAGCTTATAAAGTCCGATTGCTATTTAGACTATGTTCTTTCTCGGAGAAAGATGTTTATGGAGACCTGTCTTGTTAAAGCACTGACTTGACATACCTCTGCAGCTGTGCTGACAATCCCCAGTTAAAATCATACTGATCCTAGAGCTAGATTATTTTTTTTCTTTTTTTTTTTTCCCCTGATTAAAGCATTGATCAAAAAGTTATTTTTCACCTGGGACTGGAGAAATCAAATTGAAACATTTGCAAAGATATAGGCCAAACCTTCCTTAGAAGGAAAAAATGAATGGAGAAAATGTTTTCTGAAAGCATGCAAATATTACACTTCTGCTCTTTTCATAATAAAGTGTAAACTTTTCCAAAAGTTTTTATAGGTAACCTGTGTTAAAACAAATAGATTAAATTAGGGTTAGGTATTCAGTAAATAATCAGTTTTCAGCAAAATAAGACTCCTCTTGCATTTTCTTTCTTATTTGTCTCCACTATGTAGAAAAGATGAATAAAAATAAAATGCCCTATAGAAAAATACAAAGCATGGCAGAGAGTGATCTGAAAACTGCCTTTGCTCTAAAACTCTACATTATAATGTCAAAAAAGCAAAGGAAGTATTGGAGTAAGCTATAGACAAATGCAGAGCTTACGGAGAGCTTTTAAAAATCTAGAAGTTACTGGAGATTAAATTTCCATAAAACTGAGCTCCTAGTAAGACCTATTCAGAAACTGACCGATAGAGCTGAGTGTTTCTGGAAAATTGCTGGTTGTTGATCTTCTTGGGTTGTTTCCAGATCAATGTGCATTTCCTGAACACACGCGGGCTGTGTCCTGCAGCGGACCCCCAAGAGAGCAGGCTGTCCGTCTCCTTTACTGTTGTCTGACCCACATTCAACAACATAGCAGCACCTGGGGCTTTCCCTCTTTTGCTGTCATCTTAGAAAATGTTAAAGCTGAAAAAGCAGCTTCTAAAATCTTGGGGCTGTTTGAAAATACAAGTGTTGGTGTTTCTGGAGCAGTTTTCCCTGTAACACTTCCAGATCACAAGAAATTTCCAAAACTTTGCTTTTGTTCAGACCAAAAGCAGGATCTGAGTTTCAAATTTCCTCTGAGCCAGGGACACCTGGTTGTAGCCAAATCCGCTTAACATCGTGCCTTGGAAATGAAAGTGAGTCTATTTTCACTGCAAACAGCTTTGCTTATTATTCTGTGCCCCAAAGCAATTTCTGCCACTGCAAAATGGTCACACAAACACAATAACATTTCCCCTCCTTTTGCACAGAATTGAATTACGAAGAAAAGCTTAGAGCAAGGAAGAGTCTAACACTGTGTCTGTAAATCCAGGCTGCTTCTTTCACCTCCTCTTGTCCTACCTCCCTTTAGGCTGGAGTGCAAGAGATCCAATACGTTATCTTGGGTCTTAAGTCTAAGTGCGTGGTTTTTTAAACCAAGAACGAGCTCCCATTTATCCTT
Source organism: Ardeotis arabs (assembly GCA_011801015.1). Lineage (NCBI taxonomy): Eukaryota > Metazoa > Chordata > Aves > Otidiformes > Otididae > Ardeotis > Ardeotis arabs. The sequence goes on from JAAGAY010038270.1 coordinate 52,416, forward strand.
GAGTGTACTTCTGTGCAGTTTTATATACTATGTGATCTTTTGGTCCATGCTGCAAAGCTGCTGCAGGGAGCAAAGTTTCCATGCCACAGATGGAAGTCTCCTCTAGCTTTTGCTAGACATTTGCTAAAATACTGCCCCCGTTTCTTCTACCACATAGTATCATTGTTCTGGAATAACATCCCCATACTTGAAGCCATTTTCTCACTGGGGAAAACAGAACAGACTGGTCTGAATGCCTACGCTGGGTTTTCTCATGAACCATGGATGGCTCCAGATGCATCCCCTTTCTGCATGGGAATGTGGCGCTTTGCAGAGAGAACGCCACTCCACTCCAGGGCACCCAACAGTCAGAAAGGGGGAACAAGTATGACTGGTGGCAGGAGGCAGCTCTTCTCTTCCTTGGGATTAAGGAATATGTGTTTTGCCCAGGGCTCAGTATCTGTAGCTGATAACCTGCATTATCAGGAGGGATAACCACTGTGCAGAGAGATGAGGTAGGGATGACCTTCTATGTTTGCATTCGCAAATCAATAAATTGCTGTACAGCCTGGCTGTAAAGGAGATGCCTGCAGCATTTTCAGTCTGTTTTTCATTCCTACACAGGAACTAGTGACCTCGCAGTCCTTGCATCTGTGGCAATCCCTGGGAGAGGGAGGATCTAATGCGTAAAATGTACCTCTTTCACAGCAGTGGGCTATTAGGAACTACTAGAATACAATTGCTCATCAGCTGGAAAGCAGTAGAAATAGGTTAGTTGCTGACAGAGGGCAGCAGACAGAAGTTCAAAGTGAGAATAAGGATGGTGGCCAATGGAATTGCAATTGTCAGCTCTAAAGAGGACACTGCAGCCCTGTTAGCCAAAGCTGGAAGGAGGCCTGCAGTAGAAAAAGGAGTGAAGAACAGGCTTATGATGAAAAGCTGATATACACACCTGAAAGCTGATATATACTACCTGAAATGTGGTAGTAAAAATACCAGGTTTTGTCCATAAGTGTGGTGTTGAACTTACTTGAATCCAGCCCTGATATTTTTTTCCCAATGTTGTCAAATTTCAAAGCTTCAAATATGGATCAAATTGCCAAAACATCATGAAACCAGTTTTAAGTCACTTTGAGATTACGGGCAAGAAAAAGTTGAGAAATGCGAGGATTTTAATAGTCTTTTAAGGTCTGTAGGGTGTAGTCTAGTTGAGTTTTCTAACTACTTCATGATAACTGTAAGGACTAGAATTGCTTTATGTCCTTTTCTTCACAAAACAGAGAATGAGAGGGAGCCTGATTTGTAAAGGTTTATTCATACATGTTCAAAAAGAGTCAAAGGCTAAAGTAATGCTACTTGGAAGAATGCAATTATACGGAGACATTTTGTTGGAAGAATATGAACAAGACATTGAGGAAACAGCAAAAATTGGGTTTTTTTTTCATCTCTTCTAAACCCTTTAGAATGCTGTGTAGATGAGATATTGCTCAGAAGGTCTTCTGTGGTTATGAAAATGATAAATTGTCAAAAATCTTTGACCACTGACCAAAATCAGCCTGCCCTTTGTTCAGGTTTAGTCAACCTTCATCAGCCACACACTGGACCCACACCAAATTTGTTTCATGTCAAGCCACCTTGCTGAAACTTTCCCACATAATGTCATGGAGCTTCCTATGTTCTTTCGCTTGTATTGAATCATCCACCTTATGTTATCAGAAGAAAAATTACTGAATGTTGAACAGTATTGAAGTTTTGATTTAGCAGTCAGCATTCTGGATTACTGAAATATCTTGGCTGCAAAAAAAAAAGACTAAGATGAGCATCAAACATCTTCATTGCTCTACAAGAGAAAAAACTCATTAATTGAAAGGAAACCAACAAAAGCCCAAAGAATAAGTAGGGAAATGACACTTTGCTCCTAACACATGCTAAACAGACCTTTTGAATGTTCGTAAATGATTGAGGATCCTAAATTTCCCATTCAGAATGGGAAGCTGAGTTAGGGACCTGTTGATAGAGAGGTGAAATTGTAATTTTTACCGTAGGTGACACGTTCAGATGAGGGAAGAGCATGTGGGAAGGCCTATCCTGACATGAGGAGATCGCTATCTGGTTATTAGTTGTTGCTTCTGTAAGTTCACGTCTGTTGTAAATGGAGGTAGCAGTGCTTGCCAGAGGTGAAACCACCTATGTGTCCATCACATCCATCTCACTGAATCTGGCAAAACTGAAACCAGAATTGCCCAGATGTGAAATAGGCTCAATGAGAGCTTCTGTCCTTGTCATACTTCCTGGAAGCCTCACTGCAAGAAAAAAATAATGAAGGAAAGAAATAAACAGTGCACCTTTTCCAAGTATTATATTTGTTTGATTTTGGTTTGGTATTTTATTTTATTTTATTTTATTTTATTTTATTTTATTTTATTTTATTTTATTTTATTTTATTTTATTTTATTTTATTTTATTTTATTTTATTTTTCCACCTCCTATCAGAGATCTAATTCTAATGCTGATTATTGGTAGTGGCTGTGTTGTGTAAAGAGCTTAAATAATTCTTCTTGTTTATGCACTCAGTCCCTGGCTGTTGTATTGATTTTATTTTGTGCTAGCCACCTAATTTTGTCCTGCTTATTTTTCATAGCCACAAAGTCAACCCCTGCTGTGGTGCTTCAGGGGTTTCATCAGGATGCTCCAGCAATTTTGCTTCTTGAAGGCATGGTACTGTACCCACACAAGAGCTGTTACTTCACAAAGCCAAGCTGGGCTAGCTCTTAAAATGCAGCTTCCATCAGAGTCAAAGCAGTATAGAGTCCTGATGCCATGACCTGCTTTCCACCTGGCAGACTTCATGTCTGGATTTGTGGTTTACAGGTTTGCCATTTCATGTGGCCTGCTTGGTTGAGCTCCACTTCTGAGCTTCTTGGTTGACCTGAGTTTGGAAGAGGCACATTATAAATAATAGGAGTCTTCAGTCATCAAAATACATGCCTGGTCAAGAATTTTGGAATATTTCTGAAGAGTCCATTGAGTTCACTGCTGTCCTGGTCCATCTATGAGGCCAGATAGTTGCCACATGGGTCGTGGCAATCCCTGGCACAAATACAGGCTGGGCAGAGAATGGATCGAGACCAGCCCTGAGGAGAAGGACTTGGGAGTGGTGGTAGATGAGAAGCACAAGCCGGCAATGTGCCCTTGTGGCCCAGAAGGTGGACCATATCCTGGGCTGCATCAAAAGGAGTGTGGCCAGCAGGTCGAGGGAGGTGATTCTCCCTCTCTACTCAGCTCTGGTGAGACTCCACCTGGAGTACTGAGTCCAGTTCTGGAGCCCCCAACATAAGAAGGGCACGGCCACGAAGATGATCAGAGGGCTGGAGCACCTCTCCTTTGAGGACAGGCTGAAAGAGTTGGGGCTGTTCAGCCTGGGTAAGAGGAGGCTCCAGGGAGACCTTATAGCCCCTCAAGGGGCTCTACAGGAAAGATGGGGAGAGACTGTTGAGCAAGGCCTGTTGTGACAGAACTACGGGTAATGATTTCAAAATAAAGTGAGATAGATTTAGATTAAATATTAGGGAAAAAAACTTTTACAATGAGGGTGGTAGAACACTGGAACAGGTGGCCCAGAGAGGTGGTGGATGCCCCATCCCTGGAAACATTCAAGGCCATCTTGGAAGAGGCTCTGAACAACCAGTTCTAGACGAAGAGGTCCCTGCTCCTGGCAGAAGAGTTGGACTAGATGACCTTTACAGGTCCTTTCCAACCCAAACCATTCTATGATTCTGTGATTCTATTGCCTGCTCCTCAAGCCAATCTGAGATAGGAAAGCAGGACACACTTTTAAAAACATAAGAGGTGTTTTTATGAAATAGTTTCCTTTGTAGAAGGAACCCTTTTGTTAACCAGGATGTCTGATAAAGACCAGCATCCTCCCAGAGCATCTCCTCAGAGAATGGGATTTAACCTTGCTGGAGTTTGCAGATCACATCTCAGTTGTCAAGATAAACATGAGAAAAATTTTCTTTACAGAAATTGTTATATTACTAGATGTATGTAATACATCTCTAATTAGGTGATATCTTCTGGATATATCTATGGTATGTCCAGAGGAGGTATGACTAAATGGTAAAATCTGCTTTGGCTTTAAAACATCACACATTTCATGTGTTGGTAATGATGCTTCTAATAGCCGTCATTAGAAGCAGGGATTTTAGATGGTAAATTTTAGAAAAGACAAATGAGTGAAGTACACCACCTTTTATAACGTTTGGAGCTCTTTTTCACTTCCATTTGCCTTGTTGAAATCTGTTGCTGAAAGGTTTCGTGTCAGTATTGCTAACCATTCCGGTGAAGACAAATAGTGGATGGAAGTTCTTGGGGGTGTGTGAGGGCTGGACCCACCTGTCAGGCAGGCAGGCAGGCAGGAGTGCTTCTTGAGGACTGGCAACCTTAATGTAGCTTGCATTTGATGTTAAGTATGTGACTAGGTAAATGGTTGTGGTCTACCTGAACAGTCGTCAGCTTATCCTAGCTATGAGTTTTGCACGTGAGAATACTTACGCTTGTGCTTACTTTTCCTGCTGTAATGCTGCAGAGCCCTGAACCAGGACTCCTGTAGTGCTAGGTGCCACACAAACACAGGGCAGGAGGGCTGCGTCTACTTCTGAGGAGATCATAGAATCATAGAATCTTAAGGTTGGAAGAGACCTCCAAGATCATCAAGTCCAACCATCAGCCTAACACAACCATGCCTACTAAACCACGTCCTGGAGTGCCACATCTACACGTTCTTTGAACACCTCAGGGATGGGTGTTCACCCCACTGCTTCCTTGGGCAGCCTATTCCAGTGCCTAATAAATCTTTCAGTAAGGAAGTGTTTCCTAATATCCAACATAAACCTCCCCTTGTGCAACTTGATGCCATTTCCTCTTGTCCTATCACAAGTTATTTGGGAGAAGAGACCAACACTTGCCTCCCTACAACCTCCTTTCAGGTAGTTGTAGAGAGCAATGAGGTCTCCCCTCAGCTTCCTCTTCTTCAGACTAAACAATCCCAGTTCCCTCAGCCACTCCTCATAAGACTTGTGCTCCAGACCCCTCACCAGCTTTGTTGCATTTCTAAAGGAGATGATATTCTTTTCTCATGCTGAGAATGCCTAGGAACACTGTGATGACAAAAAAGCTGTAACTTCAGGATACAGGCTAATACTTTCAAGGTCTTTTGATTTGTTCTCCCCCAAAAGAATAAAATCTATTACTCTCTGATGGAGGGACCCACAGCTTAACGTTCAGAAGGAAGCAAAAAGCAGAATCTGTATTACAGTCTAGATCAAGGAAAAATAATGTCTGACAAGCAGAGAAGAAAACTCACTCATTGCAAAATACAATTCTTCAACTCAAACTTTTCCAGCAAATTGGCACTGTTGGATCCTTGGCACAGTCCCCACTGCTCCAAGTCTTCTCATTTTTTAGTTATGAGGTCGCACTGAAACCTTGACTTCTTGCCAAACGCTTGCTTCTTGGCAGACACAGTTAACAAGCTTATGCTGATGAAAACCCATGGAGGAAACAGTGAGACAAAGGAAAGGGAAAGCTGCAGTCAGAAGGAAGAAAGCGCCATGCATATGGCTAAGAGGAGTGAAGGCACAGCACCTGCTCTTCACTTCAACTCATGGCTACCTCCTGCTCACAGCACCCAGTGCTGCTGGCCTTAGCTGTTCCCAGCACTGCCTTTCCCCCTTATCGGGACCTCTAAACCTGACCCAAACAGAGGAACATGGCTTGCAGGAACTTATTAATTCAGGCTCCTATTGCTAATTCTCCTTCGATAAGAAAGTTCTCAGTGGTCCTTGCGACATCAGCTGACCTTTAAGCATCTCCTTCAGGGAAATCTTGATGGGTTTTAAGACTGCCCTTGGAATTAAGTTGTGAATCACTTGGGTGAATAAGAACAAGCTTCCAAAATGGTGCTGCTCAAGGCCTGGATACTGAGAGACAACTATTTCTCAGTGTGTTTTGTGCACACTTGGCCTGAATCCTCTTTGTGTGCTCCTGGAACGCAACTCGGGTAAACTGGTAGATGTCCTGAACATAAAGGTCATGTTAGAAAGAGTGTGGTAAAGATCAGGTAGTTGTAAACAGAGAGAATCACCATAAATTTGAAGCTTTTAGTTTTATTTAACTATTCTCCAGAAGCCCTATCATATCCACATCCCGCTCAGTGATTATACTGACCCATAACACAGACTTTTGTGAGTAGTTTCATTGCTTATACACTTTACAAAGAAATACAAAATTTCTTTTTTCATACTTAAAAAATTTACAAAATTCTATTTATAAATAGGATTCATAAAATCAGTAGAATATCTTTCTTTTAGTAAAGAACAAACATAAACTAACACCCTACTCTGCTAAATATCCACAGCCCTAAAACACTGTTCCTTGATCAAATTTATTTATATATCAATGAAGTAAGCATTAAAAAAAGATTGTTTCTCTTGATGCTGCTTTTATATAGAGCCTAGTAATGAAGGAATTGTTCAGAATGAGAAATGGTAATATTACCAGCTAGAGTGTCGAACTTCCAGTGCATTTTTTTTTGTTAGTCTGAATAAGGCAAAATATCATAAAATGCTTAAGGAGACTAAAACAGATGAAATTTGTCATTCAGTCCTATTTAAAAAATAAATAGCATTTAATACATGAAAGAAGATAAATTGCTTACATAAAAGGGATTTTAAACAAAATATTGCTTTAAGGGTTTTACTGATTTATGTCTCCTTTTGGAAAATGTGTTATAGCTTCTTGTATGGAAGTATTGTATAGTAGCTCCTACTTGTGAATGCAGAATAAAGAATCTGGGCCACCACAAAGGAAGGATGTTTTTATGGTTATCACTACTGGAACCCAAGAGTCTTTGGCTCGACCTACAAATCTGCTAAATGCTTCTTGTGTTGGTTTGAGCAAAGCACTCAAGCTCGCATCTATCAAGAACTTATGTGTATACCTGATTTTCATTTGTTAGTGCAGGAGTTATCCCATTAAATGCAATTTCTCTTTCTAGAAGATGTTCTCAGGGAACACTTCTGGAAATTCTTTACAATTTACGCATCAATTTGTCCAAAAAGGGGACCGTGAAAGCTAAGTATTCAGTTTTCTTGTTGGAGAAAATTAATTTTCTCATTTTCCCCTCCCCCTAGGGAAGTCCAGTATTTTCATTGTCAAAATATGTAATTTTTTTTTTTATTTGCTAAAAGTCAAGTATACATTTTTTGTCCTTCCAATACAAATCTTGTATTTCTTTATGCAAACTATTTTTATTGAAACTGTCACTAGGTCAAGAAGGGCAGATTCTACCAAAATGCTTTTGTTAAAAGTCTTAGATGAAGTTGTAATTTTAAAGAAGATAAAAACTAGGCACAAGGTCCTCTGAAATGCCTGAAATTCAAAGAGTTATTAAGATAAAAGAGCCTGACAACAAGCACTGCTGCAATCTATGCACAGAAGTAGCAGAAGTAGCAGCTGCAGGAGAACCTGTTGGAAGTAGCTGCCTCACACAGATCTCCATGGGGAAGTTCTCTTTTCATGATGTTTTTGAGCAGAGGAGAAATGTTAGCTCTAAATTTATCTCTGCTTTTAAATAGGTTTTAATTCATCTTGTGAGACAAGAACAAACTAAAAATCTTCTTGAAAAGTGAAATGGTAAAAAATACTATTTGCTTTTTAAAATTCCATCTCAACTGTAAAACCTCTTAATGGTTTGCTAGTTTCTTTTTATTCCCCTCTCTTTTCTTCACATAGATATTGCACCTCTCTGCATGCCATATGCCACCGCTGAAAGAGTTTTTTGCTTGTGTATTTGATTTCATTCTACTTGTGGTTCTAAAAGCTCTCGATTATGTGGAGCACCCTGTAGGAAGTTCCCCACTTGCAGAAGACAAGTTTGTTTAACTCTCAGGTTGAATGATAAAGTGAAAATATTTTAAGAACTAGATGGCATGGTATATTAATTTGAAAGGCCTTTTTAGAATGATGAGTGATTTCAATGTCGTTGCAACGAGGATCCAGTAAGATTCGAATGGTTAGATTATCTTGTGGTCAAAGGTTTTGCAAATGAATATACGTAATTTATGGACAGGACAGATTTTTAGGGGTAACGAAACTGTCGCTCAGACAAAGTTACCATGACTTTGTCTCATGAGAAAATAGCAGGGGAAAAAACCCAAATAGTCGTCTTCTGAAACTTGCTCCTACAAGCTGTGCAGAAACCATGAGCTTTAAAATCCTTGGAGCTCAGCAAAGCATTTATTTCAAAGTTGGCACCTGTAGTCTAGAACTGCATTTGGAGTTGTTCTATCTCTCTAAATTCAGGGAAGATTCATATCACCAGAAAATTAGTAGAGTTTAGGCAACAAATAGGTGGAGGTGGGACCCTTCTTAGTCTCCTCTGTCTAGGAATATGCTTTTCTTCCCACACTTTGGACATATGTGGACAATGATCCTACCCTTCCCATCTGGCTGCTGGGTGCTTCTCCAGTCACTCCATGAGAGGAGAATGTGCACTAGGCAGTGTATGTCTGAATTCTCCTCTGTGTCTAGATTTTTATGAATTTTTCTGTTTATACCATCTTGTGTCAGAAACAGATAGGATTGTGCCAATCACCAGGCCAGCAAATACTGAAAAGAGCTCCCTGCTCCAGTAAGGCACTGTTTAAGAGAACAATAGGAGGAAGAAAAAAGAGTTTTAAAATCTGAAAAGGACATTAAGCAAAACAGTTCCCAAAAATAATCAGTTAAAACAAATGGAGACTGCACTCATAGAAGGTAGAAATAAACTCACACTTTGATCTGAACGGAAATGCATCTTCTCATTTGATATTGTCTGCATGGCAAAATATGGTAATTCAGACATTTTGAAAGACTTGATTGTATTTCCTATGCAGCCTAATGCTGTCACGTGCTCTAGATACTCCTTGCTACCTTTCCTCTCTGGAGTTCCTGCTTGTACTACGGCCCTGTGCTTTGCAGTTTGTCACAGACATATTTGGCAGTGTTAGTTGGGTTTTCCCCAGGCTATCTTAATGACTTCTAAAGCATTAAAAGCTGTAAAGCCAGGCTCCATCTACCACTGGGTATTTGTAAGGCATTAGGAAAGAAACTGTGGAACTGCACAAAACAAAAACCTAAGCATATCTGTTTCTGTGGATGCACGTAGGCAAATAAAGGGAAAGGGGGATGAAATTAAGAAGTCAATATTCAAGGTATTGTTTAATTTCTAGAGAGTTGTAGATTACAGCCATTGTGGCAGTACTGTACAATATGTGTTATTCCCCCCTCTCAATCCCCAGGCACAAGAAAAGGCATTTCTTCAGTTACAAAAGGATGGGAAACAGTGGTGATTTGATAAATTGGGAAAGACTCAAGTTTCCTGTTTGCAGTCTATGCACACAAACCTGTAACCTTCACACACAGAAATAGTGTTGTGTTGGTGCATCTCTAGCCTGACAGTAATTGGTGGTTTGTAGACATAATCAGATCACAATAATTGTGGATATTTGGATTGTAATACACACCACAAAGAAAAAGACATTAGGAAGCAATTAGAAAGGCAGTAGTAGTATATTAGCATCTGCTGTACTGCTAGACTGTAAAGCTCTTAAAAACAATGAGGAGACACAAAAACTGATAACAGTAGGAAAGACAGGCTTGCATTCAGCCTCTGAGTCATCTGTTTGAAACCAGCTAAGAGGCGTTGACTAGTAACCTTGAGGGAATAGCATTTATTTGTAATGGCCAAACTGAGAATGCATTTGAGGAACTGCATTTCTGGTAATGTTTCACTGCAGTTAATATTCTAACTTTTGCCTGGATGAAGTCAGTTTGAAGACAGATGTCTAAGAAGAAGAGACTTATTAGTTCCAAATTAGTGTCCCATTCGACAGTCACAGTGCTGTGATATGCAGGAATTGGCTTAGAGTGTAGCTGGGCCTCCAGAGATTTCAGATCTTCTGTGACTACATAAAACACAAGAAATTATTAAGAGGATTCAAGTGGGAACTTAACAACTTTTAACTAACCGGTTGGGCTTGGCAACACTTATAGTCTTTTTTTTACATCGCACCACCTCCATTGAAAGAGGAGGGCATAGAGAAGAAACTTATGTTGTACATGAGATGAGGCAGAAAGGTCTGTTCCTCCTTATCTTCTGAGGCAAGGCGGTGTGTGTAGACAATACCATGTCTCCTTGTCCTGAAGGCTGTGTGATGTCTAAGGGCATCAATAGACTGGGTGAGCAGAGCTGCAGGGAACTGGAACTCATTCCACTATGAGGGCCGGTAAATCCTGTGATTTATCCAAAATTTTCCAACACTTCACAGGATGGGGCACCCTGGGCAGGGGCACGTGAACAGTCTTGTTCCCAGACGGCAACCAGCTCCTCTGCTTGTGTTCCTTGCAGCAGTCTCTTCTTTGAGAAAGCAGCCAAGCATGCACTTTTGCAGGGAACAGCAGACGAAAGTTTGTATGAGCATCTCATCCTTTAAGAGCCTAGGACAACTTTGTGCTTACTCTAACACAGATCTGATTTCTCTTGGTGGTACCCAGATTGCTGCAATAATAGTGGGTTGTAGGATCTAGAGCTGGTAGTAACTGGTGCTGACTCTCGACTTACTTCTTGAGAATTGTTGCTGGCACCTTTCACTACTCTGTGGACAGGAGTGGAACAAACTACCAGCTGCAAGGGAAAATAGCAAGAAATTACTAATCTCTATGAAAATGCTTTACTTTAATTCAAAGAAGTGGAGAAAGGCACTCTTTGCTAATTTGATTCAGTGTACCCTGTTATCATTTAGCAGGCAATGGAGGAGTGTTTTCACTGTAGGGAAAGCAAGTGAGTCAAGGAGTTTGGGTGGAATGAAGTGTGCAGTTGGCTGTTTTTCCATCCTGGGAACATGTGGCCATTAACGATCAATGGACATGTTTGTCACCAGGGCTTGTTTGAGCTTTCTTTTTTTCTTTGTAACTGTGGTACATTCATAAGAAGGACTTTTGTGTTCCTGCTCACTAGAGTACTAAGCACTCGACATACCTCTGTGACCACCGCCTCTTTGCTCTCAGTCAGATGGGAACGAAAGTGTGAAGCTCATTTTTTCCATAGTGGGTGATCCTTTTTAGTCTCTTTGCAAGTTAGAATTGCTCAGGTTTTGCAAAGAAAAACGTCTGAGTTCAGGCTTGCTGAGAATATTGGTACTTGTGTGCTCATGGGGCAGAAAGAGAACAAGTTGGTGTAAGAGCTCTTTAGAACAAAGTTATGTGTTTTTTAAAGTGGTGGGATGTGCAGCAGAGAAGTGAAGCAGTGTTCAGAGGTTTTAGAAAGTTAATAAATGTTGTTGCCTTTGTGCAGACAAACTGTTCTGCTTATGCAGCTTGTTGCATGCTGCTTTCAGTGAGGGTTAATGAAGGGTGCCCAAAGCAGTTCTCTTACATGCAGGAAAAAAAAAAATTAAAAAGGAAAAGGAAGACGGAGAAAGTTTCTTCAAAAGGTGATTGCTTATATTTAGTGTATTTAGTGACAGTGAGTGGAAAGGGAAGTCCCAGCCAAAACCACAGCTCTACTGAAGGAAGATGCTAGGAGAGAAATCTTTGCTTTTTTGAGTCCTTATTACTCCTTGTTACCATAAGTGAGACAAAAAGTGAGAACAGAAGCCTAGGCATGGAGAGTCATTGCCTTATGCGAATACACGGAAGTATCTAGAAATAAAATGCAGGTCCTTTGGTCCTCCCGAATGATCATGATCCAACAGTTGGCCAACACTGTCAGTCTGTAACAGACTCATTTTCTATTGGTAAAGTGGAGTAATTTCTGAGAGTCCAGAGGAGGGCCACAAAGATGGTAAGAGGGTGGGAGCACCTCTTCTATGAGGACAGGCTGAGAGAGCTGGGGCTGTTCAGCCTGGAGAAGGCTGCTGGGAGGCCTTATAGTGGTCTTCCAGTACCTCAAAGGGGGCCTACAGGAAAGATGGGGAGAAACTCTTCAGCAGGGCCTGTTGTGATAGGATGAGGGGTAATGGTTTTAAAGTAGATGGAAGTAGATTCACATTAGACATTAAGAAAAAATTTTTTTATGATGAGGGTGGTGGAACACTGGAAGAGGTTGCCCAGAGAGGTGGTAGATGCCCCATCCCTGGAAACATTCAAGGCCAGGTTGGATGGTGCTCTGAGCAGCCTGATGTGGTTGGAGATATCCCTGCTCCTTGCAGGGGGGTTGGACTAGATGACCTTTAAATGTACCTTCCAACCAAAACTATTCTATGATTCTATAACTAAGCTGAACAGCAACTGACAAGAGTTTTAAAATGTATCTTGTGACTCTATTTACATTCCAAATGTAACTACTAACAGAACTGACAATTCAGCCTTGACACTAGCATTGTGAAGTTTACCATAGAATGACTAGGTCCATTGAAATAGCCAGGAAGAAAAATGCTGGTGTAAATATTCAATTTCCTACTGGCTGAATGACCCGGTAGGCTGCAATCCATCTGTTTTCCTGAACTACATATGTTCCCAGAGATTGCCAGGTACTGGAATGAGAAAAAGCAGATCTCCAGGGAGAGGAAGAGGGTTTCAACAGAGGGAAGGAGTATGCCAGTTGTGTAAAAAAATAAGGTAAAAAAAAAAGGTAAGAATGGGAAAAGAAATAAAAGATGCAGCTAGGGCTGTCTGTAACACTGTGGAAGAAAACTCCACTGGGAGGCAGCTGAACAAACCCTGAGGGCTGACAGAGGAGATGTCAGAGATTCTGGTTTGTTTAGATAGAACTACCACTGCTGGTGTCTGTTGAAAGACCTGTGAGAGAGTGCTACATCCTAGAACTGAACAGCTAGAGAGCTCTGTGACAATAGATACTGCATTGGATAAAATATATTTTTGTGCAGGGCAGAATGGAAGTAGCTTCTGAGTCCTCTCCAGCCCTTCTTTTTACCAGTTCTGTGCATTTGAGCAGCTCGTGGGAACCAAGCAGATAATTGGGCAGTACTATGGTCACTGTGAATTGGGGTGTCTGGGACTGCCCATAGCTGCAATGAGCCATAAATTATGTAGGTCTGTATAATATGGGGATAAAGGTCTGCATGGTGAGCAATGCCCGTTACATGACCCTTTGTTTTCTCTGAGGTCTTTGGCTGTGGAAGTTGGAACAACTGCTGAGCCATAGCAAACCCTACTTTAACTGATCTGGCACAGGCAGGCACTAGGTGTTGTTACATTGCTCTTTAAGGATGAAGGGCAACATGGTGAAGATTTAGCTGACCTGATGAATAATAACACATGCTGGGTCATGTCGCCTGGGATTCCTGCACTTTCCCAAATAGGATGTAGTTAAACAGCAGCAGCTCTTTTGCAAAGACATCTGCTCCTCCTCCACATGTAAGACTCAGAGAAAGAGAGAACATGCTGCTTCCCCAGCTGTTGTCATCCAGCAGTTAATTATTCTCTACTTTTTGCTGTCTTCTGTGAATCTTGGTTTGAACTAGACTAGGGGATGTTATGGTGGGGGTCTGTTACAGGCTGCCTGGCCAGGAGGACAGAGCAGACGAAGCGCTCTGTAGCCAGATAGGAGCAGCCTCACGGTCACAAGCCCTGGTCCTCATGGGGGACTTCAACCACCCTGACATCTGTTGG
>JAAGAY010038301.1:0-49833 GCA_011801015.1 Ardeotis arabs
TGGACACAGTACTCCAGGTGGGGTCTCACCAGGGCAGAGCAGAGGGGGAGAATCACCTCCCTCGACCTGCTGGCCACGCTCCTCTTGATGCAGCCCAGGATGCGGTTGGCCTTCTGGGCCGCAAGGGCGCATTGCCGGCTCATGTTGAGCTTCTCATCCACCAGCACTCCCAAGTCCTTCTCAGGGCTGCTCTCCATCCATTCTCCGCCCAGCCTGTATTTGTGCCTGTTCTATTTACCGATTTTTTGTTTCAGCTGTAGCTCACATGTTACTCAAAAGCACAAGTATGAAGGCAACTGTTAATACAACGATTTAAGTATTTAAAGCAAGATTTTAATTCCAAAAAAAAGCTTTGGTAGATAAGAGGAGATAACACAGTGAGATGGAGGGAGGTTTAATGCAACACATCGAGAGGAACAGAGACTGAAGGAATACACACCTGGCCAGACCTCAGAACTGCATTCACGGGGGAAGTGCAACAAGTGAGATGCTGAACAGGGACAAGCAGCAGCGTGAAGACTATTGTGAGAGAGCAGCTGAAATGCTATTTGCCACACATATCCAAGTTAAAATTTTTCAAATGAAGGTCAGCATAGACAAATCCTCACCCAAGCAAGCCATTCTGGTGTTTGTCTGTGTTTATTATGGATTTTTATGAACTGTAATTTTTATAGGTGACTTGCTTGACCAGAAAGGACAAAATCATCACTAACTCTGTTACACAAAGAGAAATGTTAGAGATTGTTCTTCGTTAGAATTAAGAATTTTTTTACACACTTAGCAGTTGCCAACCCTCCAAAATGAAAAACTGCCTCCTCAGCATCTCCACAAAGTCGAATTTCTACCGTGATATGTAAATAGATAATGCCCTTCTATGTAAAAGGGTACTTTTCCAATAGATCAGAAAACAAAAAAATATATGGGCTTTTTTGGATTGCCTCAAAGTTTGTCACTTTTATTGGAGACTGAGGTGCAGGGAGGGAGAGGAAGCTGCTAAGATTAATGTTCCCAACTTCAGCATCTGTAATTAAATGCATATGTAAATCTGAAATGCAGCTTTTTCTTTCCCCTCCCAAATTTAATTCTTCTAAATGTTGCTATCCTTTTCCTGCAATATGAAAGTGACAGATCAAACCATTGCTCAGACTGTGAAAATGTTCTCTGTCTCAACACTTTCCCCCATATTTAGAGTACTGCACTCACCGAACAGTCAAAAAAGCGAAAAGAAAACAAGATTTAGAGTCCAAATGTCAGCCCAGGCACAGGCTTTATACTCATGAGACAGTGCATTTGCAAAAACTATATATCCAAATGAATTTCTAGCTTATCAGTTTTCACTTGAGCAGAGCGGATGCAAGAAGCACTGAATTTGAACTGTGTTCAATCAGTATCAGTGTGCCTAACATGAGTGGCAGAAATTTGAAAAATGGTAAGAAAAATGCTACAATTGGAATCTGTAGACTTTTTTTTTTTATTTTGAAGAAATGCTAGCAGAGTATAACGAAATTCTGAAGAATCAAACTACTTTTGAAAAGAAAACAAACTGCATACATGAATGCATGCTTGCAGGGCTGAGAAAATTAAAGAAGGAAGAAAAGAGCTAACAAGAAAAGGGGATTGAAGCTACAGTGAAAAATTATGGGAATAAAAGGGCGATGCTCAGGAACAGTAAAATTTAGCGCAGATGGAGGGAAGAAAGGAGAAGATCCTGATCCAGATGCAGAAAATCCAGATGACAAAGAAAATAATACAGTTATTTGACAGAAGAAGGAAATTAGTGGGAGGAATGCTTGTCAGCTCCACATTCCCTGCCCTTGAATGTAAGATCACAGTAACCCTTTCCTTTAAGTTTCCTTTTAATTTTCTTTAAGACAATCTCCCTGCTCCCCAGATGTGAGTGTCACACTCTTCGTTACCTGTAAAACCAGGAAAGGGAGCGAGGCTTAGAATCATAGAATCATAGAATCATAGAATGGTTAGGGTTGGAAGGGACCTTCAAAGGTCATCTAGTCCAACCCCCCTGCAAGGAGCAGGGACATCCCCCACTAAATCAGGTTGCTCAGAGCCCCATCCAACCTGGCCTTGAATGTTTCCAGGGATGGGGCATCCACCACCTCTCTGGGCAACCTGTTCCAGTGTTCCACAACTCTCATCGTGAAAAAATTTTTCCTAATATCCAATCTAAATCTACCCCCCTCTATTTAAAAACCATTACCCCTAGTCCTATCACAACAGGCCCTACTGAACAGTCTCTCCCCATCTTTCTTGTAGGCCCCCTTGAGGTACTGGAAGACCGCTATCAGGTCTCCCCGGAGCCTCCTCTTCTCCAGGCTGAACAGCCCCAACTCTCTCAGCCTTTCTTCATAGGAGAGGTGCTCCAGCCCTCTGATCATCTTTGTGGCCCTCCTCTGGACCTTCTCCAGCTGGTCCATGTCTTTCTTATGTTGGGGGCTCCAGAACTGGACACAGTACTCCAGGTGGGGTCTCACCAGGGCAGAGTAGAGGGGGAGAATCACCTCCCTCGACCTGCTGGCCACGCTCCTCTTGATGCAGCCCAGGATGCGGTTGGCCTTCTGGGCCGCAAGGGCTTGTGGCTGTGGAGGGGAGAGGGAGTATAAGGGATTTGGATATTGTTTAGAAAAGCCTTGACCCTTTATGTAGTTTTAACCTCTTCCCTGAGCAATGTGTATTTCATGATCTAGAGCAAAACTAAAGAAAATCTTGGCATTCGAGTCCTGGTACTCAGGGACTACAAATCTAAGTGCTATCAAATATGTACTGTGTTCTTCCCTGTAGAATGAAATACTTGCCAAATTTCACAGTCTCTTCACTCTTACGCCACTAACAATACACTTTTCACTAACATCTCATTAAGCCTACAAACCACAATCACCTCCCCTTCATTTCTGACAGAGATTTATGAAATCACATCTTTTTGTTAACATATGCATGATCTTCTGCATCACATTACCATCCCAGCTCTGCCAACTTATTCCAGTTGTTCCCCGCACCATTCGGTAGAGCTGAAGGTGGCTGCAATATTCCCACAAAGATGTCCAGACTGCTGCTAGCACTTATTAAGGACAGAGCAAAGATAGCATGTGTTACTTGTCTCACATGTTTCTCACTGAATTTTATTAAACTCACCACTCTGCAAGACCATGAACTATCATCACAAATCCTCTGAATGTGCCACATCTAGACTGCAAATTCTGGGCTATGCCTCCTAATACGTAGCACATCTCATTACAGCTGCCAGATTTGAAAGAGGTGGCAAGTCTTGAGATTCGTCTACAATTATATCAAAGGTATCTAAAACATTCTAACCAGTAATTTGCAAACTGACCCCAAAGATGCAAGATCTGGTTTGGATTGTGAGCATCACATGTAGTAAATGTATGAATGACAACTTGGTATGAACTAAATTAAGGACTGTATCAATTCCAACTGCATATGCATGTATTTTTTCTGCCAAATTTGTTTGTCACAGATTTAGAATTTTGCTGTTTGAAAAAAGGATGCAGTTATTTTCTTCCACATCAGCAGCCCCTGAATTTCTAATGCAGTTATTTGAATAGAAGTCCTGTCCCCACTATTTGCATTAATTACATAAATACAATCTATTACACAAATTACAGAAATTGTACATATATACACACAGTGTATTATATAAATCATTGAACTACCCAGCTAGGAGCAAAGACGATGCTTTAAGTTAGCAGTTATTCAATGCTTCAGCAGACTGCTGTGAGAACTGCCCTGTTGAAAACCAGGTTAAGCTAAAGAGTGAAAAGAAATACAAAAAATAAGGCAAAGACTCTGCCTACATAAAATTCCGTGTAGATTTTGGGAGGGAGAGAGTGATCATTGTAGACAAAAATCTTCAGCTAGCAATTATATTCTCCTTAGTTTTCTTCTTTCTGAGTAAGCACTTATTCTTCTATTTCTCCTATCAAAAATAAGCCAAACTAACTCTGCCACATTTTAGCAGTGAGCAGCATCAATACATTTCCCTCCATAAAAATTCTCATGACTCTTACTTATTGTGATCCCGTATTATACATTAATTTTGCCTTGAAACAGTATTTTAATATTTATGATAAAATCAGAACTTCTCTTAGAAAGGCACATGGAATAAGTTATATTCTTAAGACTAGGAAGTATTAGTGCTTTGCTCAATATTGGAAAATAAGGAAAATGTGAAGAAAGTAATGGCAAAATGGTGCCTTAAGTCCAGATTGGAATCACTTACACCACTTAACTGGATGAATCAAAGCTTGGAGATGAGCTTAAATTTCTGACAAAGTTTAGCTCACTCCAAGCCAGAAAAGCCTCAAGCAACTACACTGTTCTGAATTGTTTTAGCTTTTCTAAACAAATCAGAATAGCAAGTGCTATTGGAGGCATAAACAGATTTCCTATTTAAAATGCTCAACTTTAAGGCTATTGACCACATTCCCTCCCTTCCTGTCCCAAATTAAACTTGGCTTTCACAGCTCCTGCTGAAATCTGAGGTGACCCAACTTTGAACCAAATTTAGTTTTGTCTGCTTTTAATTTGATTGGACTGGCTTTCAAAACAAACCAAGCAAATCCTCACAACACGGGGATTTCAAGTTGCTGAACTTGTTTTGCATAATCTCACCCTTTTTATCCTAACATTACCCCTTATTCAGGACTGAGAAAATATGAAAAATACATTTTCAAAAGGAGTTTTTCTTTAGAGGTTAGAAACTGCGTAAGAAAATGAAAGATAAAAATTGAAAATTAAATCAATATGCTTGTCTACACTTTCAAGTAACACTCAATATGTACAGGGGATGTTTGGAAGATGTGGCCCAAAACTAGAGCTGTATTAAAAAAAAAATACTCATTGATAGTGGCAATAACCTCAAATGAGGCAGCTTTCAAAAGCATCAGTATGAAAAAGGTCCCTCTTACCACAGTCCAACCAGAAGGTGTATTTTCACAACCCAGCAATTTTGAGAGTGTATATTGCCTTACCTACAGCCCTGCTCTTGGATGCCCCACCAATTTCTCCTCCATTTGTTCCTAGCAAAGTTTATTAAGTCTTGTTAAAAATAGCCCAGTATGATTATTAAGCAGAACTCAGACAGCTATAATACTCCTATTTCTGTGACAAGTTCAAATTGATTCCTCCTGGAAGAAATTGTCCTTACCCCATATGCACTGCTGTTGTTCCAAGAGATGCCCTGCCACAGTATGGACTACTCATCTGAACATCAGTTTCCTGCCCTCCTTGGCATGAAGTTGCATACATTTAAAACATCAAGGAATGAGCTATTACCTGATCCATTTTACTGGTGAAAAAAATTCCTACATCCTTGAAGACTGAATTCTTACTCTTACCGCTTTTTTCTGAACTAGCGATCCTGCTCTCTTCTGTTGCAGAAACAGAAAGGAGAGTAAGTACTCCTGTCAAAAAAAAATAGAAAATGGAGTCTCTAGCCAATCTTTCCCTTAGCTTGCTCAGATTTACCTTATGCTTAGATAAATACGATCTATACCTCAAGGCAAAGAAAAGCTTCTACTGACCATAATGTGCCCAGGATTTTACTCTTACTACTCATCTATTTAGAAAATGAGCAGAAAATAGTATGTTTTGAAAATGAAGTTTTAAATTATCGGTTTCTGGAGTGAGTATCTAAGGTAGTCTAAGCAAAAAAAGCAGCTTGCATCTCAAGCAATTACTTAAAGTGATAGGCTAATTTTATAGTTCTAAAGTGTTGTGTCCCATATGCAGGTAATAGAATAGCTGTATCTATACCTGGGCTAGCAGTAAAGATATTACAAATATTTACTTTGCTATATTATTCATAATATACTTCATTGCTCTGGCAGCAGTGTGTTAAAATCAGGCAAATGGCAAACCAGTTAACCATTAACCCCTGCTATTTCTGCTATTGCCAGTGACTCAGCTGTGGAATACCACCAGCACTCCTGCAGAAGCAACGGTTAGTCCAGCCAGTGCTTTTAATGTTCCTACTTCCTCTAAAGTCCAGCTTTTTTAAAATTCTAGCTACTAGTCTTCTCCAAAGCTGCTTCTTGCTGTACAGTCAGGTTCTAGTTTCCCCAGGTAAAAGTATGCTCCTAATGTTGCTCTGCACTACCCTCAGTGAAATAATTATTTTTTTTTTCCTTCTCCAGGTTCAGCGTACTTTTGTTATTTCTTTCCCATACACTTCACACAGGAACAGCTTCCAGCACCAAAATAGCTCTTCCACCACTGGGAAAAGAGAAAGTAGACCCATTTTCCTGTACACTTCTTGAAATGGTCTTCTTGCCAAGCATTGTTTCTCATCTGTTGTGGAACATGACACCCTATTTAAATGTCAACAGGAGTTCAACTCAGGCAGCCAACGTATTTTTGAAGTGGCTCTACGCCGAGCTTCTTCCCTACTACCGGCAGGTTACTAAGAGACCACGTTTACAGTCTCTGGATTAATAATAATCCTAATGTGCATGTTATTTTAACCTTTATATACACCAAAATTAGAGGAACCGTTAAACTAAGAATTTCTCATCTGTGCAACAACAGTTGGTACTATGCCACGTACCTGCAGCACAGAATAACTCAGTAGTCTGTGAACTAAAAAACTGAGTCCCCTGGGCATCTGTGCCATGGCTAGCGTAGACTTACTTAAAAAGTGAGAGGATCTAAGACAAAAGTCTGAATCTGCAGTGGTAAGGCTCCAAATGTGTGTTACAAGTGTTAAAGAATGAAAAATTTACATTAAAAGCAATACATTAAGAAGCATTGTTTAGGTAGCTACTAAAGAACTACACACTTATCAATTTCACAACACTAGAAGTGTGAAAAACCCTCACTTAAAAAAGTAGAGGAATACTTAAATAGAATAATACTTAAATATTACTAATTTATTCAGTCTAACGTATCTTTGAATGTTTGCTCAAGTGATCACAGTTGATTATTTTAATAGGGTGTGCATTTTCATTTTTTAAAAAATAGTTACACTCTAGCAAACATAATTATTAAAAATGAATTGGAAAGGACTTTTTATAAATCTTTAAATCCTCAAGCTCTTTGATCAGCTTCCTAGACAAAGGTAAAACAAATAAACATTCATAAAAAACCCAAATAATGTGTGTACAGCATTTTAATATAGTTTCAGAAAAATATATCTATTTAAGGTCTCAAAATACTTTGTCTTTACCTGTTCTGGTTTTCTGCTTTTGTATCATAACTGCCAAAAGTCAACATTTGAGAGGAAAACCGAAAGTAGTTTTTCTTTTTGATGGTTTGTTTATTTTTAGAGTTTCTCTGCCTAAGGAAGCCCTGCTCTCAGTGAATACACCGATGTTCTAGAAGTAAAAGATCAACTGCATGGCAATGGACAGCTGCAGTAAAAGAGTTGTTAAGAAGATCAAAGATGATTTGCCGTACCGATGGTTACCTTCCACTGCCATCTCAGTGTACTGAGAATATTTCGGGGGTGTCTTTGAGAAGAGCATTTTCTGCTGCCCAAGCACACAGTCAAGAAGCGTCAGGCTCTAGGAAAGAGTCTCTCAGGAGATTTCAAGGTTCAGTACTTGGCCACAGAGAAGACACTGACACAGTATCAGCTGCAAGCAAGCCTAACTCTTAGAAGCCAAAGGATTTCCTACGCTGAAATATCAGGATTTTGGTAACACTGCAAGTTGTCAGGTAGTTATTTTTCAGACAGTGTTGGTAATGCCTACTTTTGTTTCAAAGCTAACATCTGGAGATCTTTCTTATGAAACCATATAGCTAAAACACACTAGCATATTCCTCATATGTGCTTCAAAGCTTGCTTCAAAATAGACACTAGAAGACACAGAAGTATGTTCCAAAGAAGATACATATAACCTCTAAATCAAGAACTCACAATAAAAAAAAAAAAGTCTTAGTTGAGAGTATACAATACCTTAGGAGAAATAAAAAGGTTTAATGGGAGGGTAATGTACTGAAATAATGCAATTTATTTGACAGTCAAAGGTGGTAGAATAGGAAGAAAATAGTCTATATCAGCAATGAGAAAGCGGAATGAGCCAGCAATACCTCCCACAAGGTGCTTTCAGGTCTTTAACAAAAGCTACGCTTCTGAAAATCTCTGCAATTCATGGCTGACAAAACCAGAACAACATAACCAACAAATAATTGCACACCTAGAAAGTTTGATATAGTACAGTAACTTGCAATTTGCACATACTCTTCCATTTTTCTCAGGAAATGTTTAATTTGTTGTCCAAGACAAAACAGTCTTGGGTCATCAAGATGATTATTAAATTACAAGAACTAATCTCAAATAATAACTATGGACTCTGCTAAACAAAGCAGTGACAAATAAGGATTATAAAAACAAAATATATGCCAGAACAATCTTATTTCGCTCCTTTGTGTAGACAGGAAGATCTAAGACTGTAACTGAAGACCGGTGTATCAACTTTTCCACAGGTCATCTAACTCCTTTCAGTGAGCTAGCCAACTGCTCTCAGGAGCCAAACAAGACTGTTTTCTCCTAGGCCTACTTCATCTTCACAAAAGCTGCGTGGAAGTGTATCCATACAATACAAGGACAGCAGCAAGGAAAAGCCTACAAAGCAAGTTCCTGGCCAAATAATATGAGTAAACAGATAGACAAGAGGAGAACTGTGGACAGACAAAACAGCTTCTCTTATTTCAAATATTTGAACATTGTTTTGGAGAACCAGAGTCTATCCTCATCTCTAGATCCCACTGTAGAACCAGAGTCTATCCTCACCTCTAGATCCCACTGTAGAACCAGAGTCTATCCTCACCTCTAGATCCCACTGTAAGTTGGCCATTTGACGGGTGTCTGATTTGAGAAACAGCGACACTTTGATTAAAAAAAGTCTCGTTGAATACTTGTTTGGTTGGTTTTGAATTTAGAAAGAGTGTCTAAACATTTGCTCTATTACTAAAATACTGTAGATTTGCTAACAAAATTAGCAATCGTTTATTCTTGTACTATACAAGCACCTCCTGGTTCTCTAACACTACATACTAGAAACCTCTTCCCTGGATATCAGCACTAATGAAACCCTAAAACATTTCATTCATGAAAAAATGCAAATGCATAAAACCTCAAGTAAGGTTATGTACCTTACACAAGGTGTGACTTATTTCTTTTGATCTCCACTTATTTTGCATTGTGTATCACCAGAACCACAGTGATCTGAAATTGTTTTACAAATTTCTGAGAAAAAGCACAGCTGAACTTGACTCATGTCTCATAAGAACACTTAAATTACCAGGATTTGAAATGTTGTATGTCAACTCATTATCAAGAACTATGAACTTTGTATTAAATTGTTACGCATCCACTTCACTCACATTCAAGGTCCAAATTATTTCTCGCTCTCTCTCAAAAGCTTTAGCTAAGTTATTTAAAAAACCCACCCTTCACTGGCTTCCATTTGTAGATCTAATATTGCAAAATGCCTTAACATAAATAAATGTACGTAGTCAGCAGAAACTGGTGCCTGATTCGCAGGAACAGCGAGCACTCACAGATACAAGCAAAGCCAAGGGAAGGGGAGGAGGGAGGGAGGGAAAGCTGGCCAAGGGGGCAGGGAAGGAAGCTGTGCTCTGAAGATATGGTAGAAATTTTGTAATTGTTTAAAATTTGGCAAACGACAAACATCTGGCAACCTCCACAGCAGCAGGTTCCGAGTCCTGCCTGTGTTTCGGTCACTTATGCAATGCAGCAGGAAGACAGTCACACATCTGATACAGCCTGAAATCACATTGCATTTCAGTAGTAACAGCTAATAATAACTCCTCCGCTTCCCAAGCAAGGAGAAACCAAGCCTAAACATACAAAAACTTCAGTTTTGCTAGCTGGTGTGCCAACATGGAAAATCCAGCCTCAAAGAGTCTCACGGAACTCGAGAGAGTAGACATATGAGTAAACTACGTCTCCCTTGTGCATGTTTAATGAATATACATTTTTATGGCCAGAGATTTGAAGAGAATCTTTTTCTCCTTGGAATCCCATCTCCAAGGAATTTAGGTCTGCTTAAGCTTTGCTTTCCACATTTCTGTACTAATTTAGAAACTATATATATATAGCTAATAAATATAACAAGCCACGTAAAGCATAAGGCATGCCAAACTACCTTCTCTTTTCAATATTTTTAGATTTGGTTTAATATACTAACATGGTTAGACTATGGTTAGGTAAGGGCATCTCTCACTGCAATAAAAAGGGCAAGGTTTAACTTAAGCTGTAGGTAGTGTGGAGGTTGGTGTCTTCTATAAAAAGGAGTTACCCAATTTAGCATTTTTAAATTTAAATATGGAATTTGAACTCTATTTTAGGGCTGTTTTCAGATTTGAATGAGCGAATACTTGATTTGAGGCCCTTGGAGCTTTAGAACACTTTTGAGAATAATTTTCTTTTGTGAAAAAATGTATTTCTCATTTAAGAAATTATATTTAAAATGTCTCTGATATTACAGCCTTCACACAAAACTTTTCTGATGGATTTTTCACTCTAAGGACAGAGTATTTTTTGAAAGATTTCAATCACGGTGTGTTTTTCCATCCTAAGATTATCTTTAGAAAATTCATTCACTGTCTTCTCTTCATTTGAAGCTAATGGATTAGAAAATTTAAAGAGGCATGAATGCTATTTGGGGGATGGGGAAAGAAATATCGGGCAGTGTTGGATGGAAAGGCAAAAAAAACTACTCACCACTCCTCAAAGGAAGTGAGAGACTGCAGAACGCACTGAGAACAATTTTACCATGTAAAAATATTATTCTATTATTTGCTTAATTTAATTTTATTCTATTGGCAGAAAGCATTTGAGAGATCTTATATTTTTGGCTTTCTTTAAAGCTGAGGAAAGAAAGTTTGCATCTTGCCATGGTTAGAGTAGAGGAGGCAATCTCTGAACACAGGCCTCAACCAACCAACCTGATGAGGGCCTCCCCACTCACCCAAATTAATATAATTCCAAGTAAACACATGGCACCTGGCTTTTATGGTATATTTCAAATGTCAATTTACAATCTTTTTTTTTATAAAGTCATCTTCCTTGAAAGTACATGGATCATTTCATGCTGAACTACATAGTGAGCAAGACAGGATGACACAGTGATGTCCTGTGACACATATTTGCCAAGTATTTGTTGTAAGAGATTGGGAAACAAAAACCACAAGAACAAAAAAAGGTAATGTACTGCATACAGCAAACGCACTGTTCTTTCTCCACTTTCTACAAAGAAAAAGAGAAATAAACACAGTTCTCCACAGTTTAAACAATTTAGCAGGTGAAATATTGTTAGCTTAATGTAGTCCTTTTCCATCCAGTGCCAAATACTCAAATTTACCACAATGTTATTTTAAGATCTCATCAACCCGGTCCCTGAGAGGGCTTTTCAGAGGTGCCATGCACTGCACTACCCCGTCCCATGCCAGTGGAATGGGGACCCAGCCGGCGCTGCGCCTCCCGGGCTCGGCCTTTTACAGGAGCAGCACGATAGGGATCGTTATTTGGCCAACCTAAAACTTCCTGCTCTGACTTCTGCGGGTGCCCACAGCCACCCGGCCAGGCCGAACCAGCCCGCTGGGGACCCACATGTCTGACTTGGCAGACGGGAGGAAGTCACCATGGGATATAGGCAGTTCTATAGCACATGGGGCTCCATCAAGTGCTGTAGGGTATGGGGCTGTGTTGCAGGTGAGCATGGGAATCGTGTTGGGGACCCTGTTTGCACATCGGTAGGTAAGAGCAGTGCAGAAGGAGAGCAGAGCGGGCATGTGCTGGGCAGGTGTGCATTGGATGGCAGTGGGAAAGGGAAAGAGGAGTGCAGGATTGTGTTTTGCTTTGGAAAGAGCAAGACCTGCAGCTGGAAGGGAGAGAGGACAAGGTTACATCGGTGCGTGCAACAGAGAACAGGCTGGGGTTCAAATTTGTAAAAGTCAGAGGCGGGAAAGCATGGGGCTGAGGATGCTGAAATGGTCACCCTGGATCAGAGAGATGAATGGGATCTTGAGGAGGATCAGTTTCTACTTTGGAAGAGAGAAGCTGCATGAGTATGCTGGGCTACCATCTTAGCCTGGGATTTCCTGGACAAAAATAAACGCACGTGGCCTTTCCTCCTCTGCTGGTCTTACTGCAGCTGCACCGCACAGCTGATTTACACCCATGCACAGAAATGCCTGGGATTTTTCAGTTTATGGCAGCCTGACCAGAGGTACTGTACAACAGCTTGAACAAGCTTCCAAAAGTTTGGAAATCCTTAAGGAAAGCTTAGAGCCTGCTTTATGCCTGAAAATGTTGTAAAAGCCAGGCACGAATGCATACTTGTTGCTGCTGACAGCAGCAGCTAAGCAAACTCAGTCTGGAAATTCCTCATCCATCCTTTAGCCAAAAGGCATAATTTCTACATGGGGAAGAGTTAGAGAAAGATGACAATACCAGGCATGTTAACATAATTACACAGCAAAGCCTTCAATCGCAGAGAAAGCAATTGCTGCCTGGCCATCCAGCCCCAGAACACACGCAGAGGACAGATGAAATGTCTGCTAGAGTGAACAGGGCTGCACATTATCCCCAAAGTGATTTAGATCCCCTCAGAGGCTCAGCAGCTGCCAAAATCTATTCTTAGCTATTTTAAAAAGTTACAGCATGTTTGAAGATGGTATGCTTTTCTCGTTCATAAACATAATTTTTATTTTAGAGGAGAGTTACATAAAGTGCATTATTGTAAGCCATATTTAGTAAGCCTCTAAGGAAGAGATGCAAATCCATTCCACACTTTACCAAAATATTTTTAATAAAATAATTTCAGAAAACATAAAGGTACAGTTTCAACTTAAAATCCTAACACTGCCTTTTTGCAGTCCGTACAGAATTCAACCCTTCCCCTAAAATGAATTAACCTTTCCTACCACATACCAAAAAAAAAAAGGGAGGGGGGAACCATTTAAAGGATTCTACTACAGCAGCCACAGGCTTCATGATATGGTTTTGTCTTTCTTTGAAATGCAGTATAAAACCAGGTATAGCCATCATTTTTTTTTGTTATGCATACTCCTATAAAGTGAGTTACAACACAGTTCCAATCCTTATTTGAAAATTCTAGCCCCTGACACAAACAAATGAGATTCATAAAGATATGCCAAGTGAAATGGAGAAAAAAAAAGGTGCATGCCAGAGATAGTAATGCAAAAAGTCATCTTGGACAGTTTAAGCCTCAGATCCGAGCAAAACTTCCTCAAAAAAAAGAAACATGGTAAACAGGTAAAAGTAGCACAGAAAGCACTTTACAAAACATAAACACAAAAGTATTAGTTCACAGAATTGAATGGAAAGTATTGCCGCACATTTCATAAAACTGAAGCCATCTGTTCAAAAGAGCTACAATAGGAAAACACAGATGAGAAAAAAACGCCTAACATCAGAATGTTTCATGCAAGGGCATTACTGAGGGAAGAATTTCTTTCAGAGGATTTTCTTTTTGGAGCCAACAGTATTAAGGATGATTTTGCTTATGTTAAAACATAGACAGCACGCTACTTAAAACAGGTTAGGGAACACAGTGTAAGAAAAATGACCACACATCTACTGATTACAGTAACAGGAAATTAAATTATATACACAGTTCGGCCAAGGAAAGGTCCCAACTTCAGACCAGCTGGCAGGACTGTTCTGGTACCCAGTGTATGTGGCAATTCTCCCTGTGTTCCTTCTCCTGTCAGGAAAGTGAAGCTTCTCCTGGGGTAATGCAGAGGGGGAAAGAGCGACACAGGAAAAGTAAGCTTATATCGATGAAACATTGATTGCTTTCAGGCATCTACTTCAGCTGCTTCCTAGAAGCTGTTGTTTTATGGTAAAGCCTAAAATTGGGCATTGTGAATACCTTTAATTTATAATTTTATTGCTAATTATGTAAAACTAGTTCTGTTAATTTAATACATTTACAGTAATTTTCCTTGAGACGGACATCTATGATCTATGCAATGTTTTACAAATTCCTTGTCCTGAAGTACTGGTTCAACCATCTGCCACAGGTGGTCTTCACTAGAAATTTCACTGTATTTAATATTCAAGTTCTTCCTTTTCTAGACAGTTCACTATCACTTTTTCAATATCAAATACCTGCACAACTTGACATGAGTACATTTTGAAGATTAAGTCTGTTTTGGATACTAAAAGAACTCCCAGAGTCTCTTAGATTGAGATGCTGTAGCAAAAATAGCTATGGAGACCACCCTGCCTCTTAATAATGCACCTCACAAGAGTTTAAACTCATTTAACCTCACAAATGCAAAGTATCTTAGAAACCAGAACTGAGATTTCTTACTCTAACATAGTCTGATTTCTTTATTCCTACTTTTGATTAGTAATTTCTTATATTTTAAATATTTGGTATTATGATAATCCTATATTTAAAAATGAAAACTGTGAAATACTTAAAACTGACTCCCAATTTTAATTCCCTCTTACAATAAATGTGTTCCATTGAAAAGTAACTTTTTTGGAGAGAAAAGCAGACAAACAGCTCTTTTCTAATAATCCAAACATTATAGTTGCATATTTTGCTGTACATGCCTTGATACTTCTGATTTCTTTAACTCCATGGGTTTTCATTTTAACGGGTTTTAAGAACAGATAAGTTACATGATGAATAAGACATCTACACTTACTAGGCTTGCCGAGGAACTCATTCTCTAGAGTTCTGGCATACTTATTTTACTTCAGAGTTTGGTTCAAGCAAAATATATTTTTCACCAAGTTATTCATTGTGGTTTGGAAAAATAACTAGAAAGGACTTTTAGTGTTATCCATTTTAAAGAGTTTAGCATGTTTCTGTATTAATTTAGTATGTCCTTGTATAAATCTTTTCAGGTTCCCCTTTTACCATATGTTGAATAAATTAAAAACCTTTTATACATACTCAGTATTTCCTCATTGTGGTATTTTTGACATAATTATAGCTTATTTTAAAAATAGACAAAAACATGTTTAGTGTTTTTCCCCAAACTAAAGGAAAACAAAAAAAATCTCTTCTAAAGCCACATGATCTTCCAGATGAATTACAGCAAGCAAGGACAGAAGCCTTTCAAAGTCCAATAGCCCCTTCAAGACAGACATTAACACAGTAAACACAGTCTGAACTGAAATAAATTTCAAAGGTATAACTAAGAGCAGCCTATTCTGGATTTGACTTTACATTTTAATTTATTTCAGTCTAAAACTGGAGTGCTACAGTATCTTGTATAAATTCATACATTACATCTTACTAGAAAGTAAAGTTCATATTACATTCAGGAATTAAAATACTGATGTTCTTTTTTTAACTTAGAATCAGTATTCATTTTGAACATGGATGATATTGCAGGAAAGAGAGAAAACACAAAAATTTAAATAAGGTTATACTACTGGGCAACGCATTAACATTATGCAAGGCAGCATATCCACTTGAAGCAAGAACACCCATTTATTGTTTCACAGTGTCTAAGATTAGAGCAGTACATACATGTGGACCTACAGGTTTAATGACTTCTGGGTTTTTTTGGAAATTCAGTAAGACCTTCCACAGTAATTAGAATACGTGCTTTCTAAAAGTATGCTATGTAAATAAAGTCTATTAATACATGGCTAAAGGCAAAAGGTCAGAAGACAAGTATGCATAGTCTTCTGCATAAAATGTCTAAAGCTACAACACATCTACCTGACCATTTCTGATACTCAGAATCTCAAGAACTGGCCCTGCTATAGGGCCATATTCGATTTTTATGGTCTAAGTTGGTACCTGAAGCAAATCCCGGACTTCAGTCCTCCGAATGACACCTCAGTGCTCTGCATCACCACTTGGACAGAAAAAGGTTTTCAATATGAATATGAAGAAGAAGTGAATAATTCTGAGTTCCTAAGAAGTTTCAAGCAGCAGCTACGGATAGGCTCCTGAGTGCTGTTTTGTGAAACAAGTCCATCCATAAAGGAAGTCACTGCTCAGTTAAAGAAAACAATTTGTATCTTGCTTGTACTTAAGTGTTGTAGACTATTTCCATTTCAGTTAGAACATTAAAACAACATTGAAAGTTCCAGATTCTTATTACATGGTTTGTTTATTTTTTCTTCTTTGTGCTGGCATGAACCAGTGGTATATAAAAAAATGTTCTGAATAAGTAAATTTTCAAGACATGGACACATAATAGGTGAAGAAATAAGTGCCCCCTACGGAAAGAGAAAAAAAAAAAAACCCCAAATACCAAAACCCAAAACTTCAGATAAAACCACCTGCAGGGACAATTCAAAATGGAAGGTTAGACAGAATCTGACGCTGTCTCAAGGAGCAGGGGACTGCAAGACATGAACTAAGTTACCAGCTCATGAAATCACAATCATTCAATAGGCAACCAGTTCAGCAGAGTCCAGAGTACACTCATACTGCCTGTTCGGCTCCAGAGGCCATAAACATGACATGCTGATCTATGTGAGCATGTCAGAAAAGAGCAAAAGTCATAACTCTGAATTGTTCCAGGAAGAACAGCAAGGTCAAGGGCATTGCCAGTGGCTGAGGCTCCT
Organism: Ardeotis arabs; assembly: GCA_011801015.1. NCBI lineage: Eukaryota > Metazoa > Chordata > Aves > Otidiformes > Otididae > Ardeotis > Ardeotis arabs. The sequence continues at coordinate 16,568 of JAAGAY010038301.1, forward strand.
GCAACGGCAGGAAATGTGTTAGCGAACTCGCCAGCAGCATACACCAGCTGCATACCTAGAATAAGGCCATAAACCACAAACAGCAGCATATTAGACATCTATATTTTGTCTCTAACAGAATCCTCTGCATAATCACGAATACTTCCTTAAAAAACAAAATTACATGCCTGAACTCCAGTTATGCACTAAGTGTAATTAAAAAAAAATTTAAAAAGGAAAGAGAATTCCCCCCTGATCGCCTCACAGTCAGGAACACTGAGACTGAATCAATATCAGATAAATACAAAGAATATAAAGTACAGAAATGAACAGTCTTGCTGCCTTCCAAAACTCATTGGATATGTCAACATAGATAAGGATCCATATCACAGATATGGGGGTTTTTTTTCCTCCTAGAAACTTCCTAATCCATCATAAAGTGTTTTGTGCAAGCTTGATAATGCAAAGTAATTCAAGCTCACAGCGAAATGGAAGGCCATTCCAATCAACACTGTTCAGGTGGATAAGAAGCTTTCAGTTTCTATCCTGCATTTACTTGTGACTAGCCCACTTGGAATTTCTCTAACACGTAAGTCAAAAATTAAAAGCCACAATGTCAAGAGGTCAAACCACTGTTTACATAGCATTGGGATGATCTAGGTAATACTGAAGTGGTTATTCATTGGTCACTACTCCACCTATTACTACAATGTGTCAAACCTGATTGTTGAATATAGAATTTCAACAGAAAGGAGAACATTCAAGTATTAGGTAGATTCCAGATTCCTTTAATACATTTTACAGGAATTACTAACAAGAATGACGGGATTTGCTCAAGACTTGCTCAAATCAATACTGGAGTACAGAGTCCAAAAACTGTAGGATGTATAAAAAAACCTTACCTGTGAAGAAAGACTGAAGAAATTGTATTTAACATAGAAGAGATTAACCCGAAAGAAATATTAAATACTTTTTAAGATGCAGGAGACTACTGCAAAGAAGATACTGATCAGCTCAGTCAGAGAAAACAGGAAATATTCAGCTTAATTTGTAGCAAGAGAGAGTTTAGCTTGACAGCAGGAGAAAGCTTAATTACAAGAATCAAATAAGCACCGCAACAGGTTAATTCAAGAGATCACAAAACCTTTAACACTGGAGAATTTTCAAGAACAAGTTGGATACATGTCTGTCAGGTAGAGTTTAAATATACCTCTTTATCAGAGAAACATCTATCCGAAAGGTCTTCTCTAACCCTGTATTTTATTTTACCCTAAGTGCAACCACGGGAAATCAAATGTCTTTTGCACAGTATACTCTGAATTTCAGAACAGTATATGGAATATGTCAGTAAAATGGACTTTTCAACAGTTAATCAAGTGAGCCCATCATCATATGCCTAATCTGCATTGCTCCAACAACAAACCGGCTCTACTTTCTGCTTTGACGGATCTAAGCTTAGGTTCAAGTTTATTATGATGATGATTATTTTAAATAATGACAAACATCTGAAGTTTTCCAAGACCAAATTTCCCTGCAGGCAGGAAGTTGTGTGCTTGGTTATCCATTGACTTTCCTGGCTTAAAACAGCTCAGACTGCAGTCTCTAGACTGAGGAGGATATGCAGGCTGTCAGCATCACTGAGGAGTTACAGTTGACATCTCAACCCAAATACAGTCTCTCCTTTTTAATCCAGACTTCCTAACACAGTACTGCATGAAACACATCCATCACCAAACTATAAAAAACAATTTGAAAATTTCAGTGGACTGCCTAATAGCAGACATTTAAAAGTAACTCAAACTTTTTACAGTCCTTAGTCTACCAACAAAACCTTACCAATGCTGAGGCTTTAAAAAAAATAAAAATGGACAAATGCATTAAATATCCTATATTGCTGCATAAGCAACATAACTGTGTAATTTAGTGACAGTCATCAATTACTTAGCTACCTCAGTTTTATAGGAAAGTACTTATTGTTCCATTCATGTGTTTGTGTATGATTACAAAACTTAAACAACTGTACTTGTGTCTTCATTAAAAAACAAATAAATCAACACTGTGTACATCTCATGACTCTTAAATACAAGGTATATCAGCATGGTAAATTAAAGAAGAGAAGTATACTTGCCCAAGAAGACAGTAAACAGTGGTTTAAGTCATTATCTTTTAATTGACTACAAAAACGTTAGTTCATAGGAGGAAGTGTATGTTTACAGAACTGAACACTTCCACAAGAAAGTGGCTGGCAACATTTCCACTAGATTCTTCCTTTTATAGTCAACTGTGAGATGGCAGCGTGCACTCCAGAGGAGAGAGGGGATGTTCCTTACATACACTTGCAGCTTTCCCTACCAATGCATCAACTGATGCTGAATCCATAGTAAATCCAAACTCTTTTTTTTCAACTTGTTAATAGTGCAAACTTGGATTAATTTATTTGCAGTCTTGAATTCTGCATCACGGAGCTAGATGTGGCAGTCAAAACACAGAACAGGAGCAGAGTCTCCTAAAAGAGAAGTCATCGGGACTTCAGACTAGCTGAAGAGGGAGGAGGGAACCCATAACCAGTAACTGTGGAGGACAGACTGGGTAGGTGTGATATCTGCCACCTGAGAACTTGCTCACAGGAAAAGACAAACTAGTTCTGGAAGGAGACTGAGACTAAGGAAGAAGTGAGTGGAAATGAATCTGATAAACTATGGACCTGAGACTGAGGAGTGTCTTGATAAGCGTTGAACATCACTCAGAGAGGTCCTGTGAAGATGAATTAATTTGTGGCATCATCAAATACTAAAATGGTGAAAGAGGTTAGAGAAGTGGAAAGAGAAGGCATTTCAGTCACACTGACATGACTGCTTGAGATCAGGATGGGAGAGAAATAAGACTGAAACATGGTTAAACTGGAAAAGGAGCAGAGGAAGATATGACAATGGAGGAACCATATGGAAGCGGCTATGCTCACTGCCATTTACCTTACCAGACGCCCAGATTGCTGCAACTTGGCATGCCTCTACAGCTAACACAAAGTATCTTCTCTGCACCACCAAGAGCTGATGTACAGGGAGGATAACATGCCACCTGTAACATCAATTTAGACGTTCAGGTGTGCACAGGATGCACAGTAGGTCCAGAATCTTTCTGATGGCTCATGTCAAGCTGATGTAAGATAATCTAGCATGTCTCATAAGCTTATTTTAAAAACAAACATAGGAACATTGTCAACAAGAAAACATCCAGCAAGCCACACACAAGAACTAGTAAGATGCAGAAGCTAAGCAATCTTCTAAACTAAGGATACCTGTGTGACTTTAATTCCCTCTGTAACACCATCCCTCATGAACCTGTTTTATGATGCAACCTCCAATTAACTGACAACATACTGCTGTTCCCAGCAGGCTTCCTTCCTCATGCTAAGCACAAAACTGACTTCCTCTAGGAACGAACAAGTGTTGTACTATAAGGGATACTTGTTTCTAGGACTCTTGACTCCTCTCTTGCAAAGCTGTAGTGAATGAGGTCATGAACTGGAAAAGTTGTTAAAAGCAATTGAACATTTCTTAAAAACAAAACAGAACATAAAAAACATCCTCTCTTCTAATTTTACAGGGCTTCACTGTGAATTCAGGCAAGCAGTTTAAACTGAGCATTAATCTCACAATTTTTTTTGTTTGTTTTCCAGATGCTGGACTTGGCACCTCTGCCATTAATATACTGGTATTATGTGCTCAACACATGAAGTGTAACATAAAATTCAAAGCACTTACCAGGAAGAACGGAAACAAGTCTTAGGTCCCCTAAACTAGATAAATACTCCCCTCCTCCCCCCAAAAAAATCCCAAATACCAGATTAACAGCAAACAATTGATGATTAGAGAACAGATTTTTTTTAAAGGCTATGTTTTCCAGGTGCCCATGCTACTGAAATCTCATCTCAATTAGGTGTTACGCACATCAGTTTACTGCTACTTGTGAAATTCACATCTGTGGTGGTGGTGAGTGCTCTAAGAACTTTCAGAAGTATAATTCAGCCTTCAAAGCATTGTTTAAATGGTTTGTAGCATGGTATCCCAGCCTTCCAGCCAGGAAGGTCATATAACATCTTTCCTCACTGTTTAACTAGGATTACTGTGCATCTTCATCAACTTTCACCTGTGAAATCTGTGCAAATAGTGGTCTGTAAAGTCAGAGAAGAGCTCGTCCTAAGTCAGCCCTGGCTCATGCCAACGATCCACGCCAAAAGACGATGCCTGAGGAACAGACTGCCAGAACCGGAGCGATTTAGAGAGCTTGTAAGGAGCTTCCTAGTCAAAGGGCAGCCAAGAGTGGATTCACCAGCAGGCCTGCAGGCCACAGGCTGCTTATCCCAATAATTAAAACAGGTGCCCTTACAGACGTCAACCAGGAAAACATAAAGAACTGGTTTTATGTATTTTAAGTGAGCACTCATTCTGTGCTCACATTAACAGTAATGAATGACCGAACACTTTGCTTCTGCTTTAGCAAGTGAGAAAGTGTCATTAATTTCAATTTATGAAGGTGAAAATGAGTTAGGAAGCGCTTATCACTGCCCTGAGTAGTCACAGCAGCATACTGGCATTCCTCTGGTAGAGATGTGCTGCCTCTCAGAGAGGTGTTTCTCATGCTTATGTTCATTTGATTTTCCAGATGAGAATAATTTTACTTATTTCTGTTCATGAAAGTTAAGGTTTTAATGCAAAAATGATTAAAGAAAGACTTCAAGGATGTTAAGTTGTTAAATGACATGTGAGTTATGACAGCCTATATAAACTTCTAAAGCAATCTTTGGGAATTGTTAAAACACATTTCCAATATTTGACAAAAACAGCTTTCAGACCAGTGATATTTGCTGAAATACATGCAAATCTACTGCATTAATATTATGAAACAAAGAATCCAAATCCAAGAGTTCTTTGATATCTTAGACACAAAAACTTGAGATTCCCAGTCTGCAGAATAAATCCAATAGTCTGTCTTGCAAACCCTAACTGCAACCTAATTGATAGGGTGGGAGTACCAATCAGTTCAGATCCCAGGATCTGACAATTCCATTTCCCTTTCTCCCCATACTTATTTTCCTACAGAGATTTCCACAGCTCTGTAAAGCAAGTGCATGTGATGCTTCATGAATTCTAAAACATTTAATGAAACGTTACACAAGCATTCAGAATGACAAGTTAAGTAACCTTAACTTAAAGCAGACCTTGAGCACACCAAAAATATATTCGGCTTTTACAACAGCTTGATTCATCATTTGAAAAACAAGATTTTTAAAATGGGTGCATTGCTAGGTCAGGAGTTAACTTTCAATGACACTAAAGTATATTGCTCTAGCACTCATTTCCATTTGCCTTCTGCCATCCTCATGTGAGTTCACATTTTACTAAACCACTGAACCCTGAGACCTAAAAATGAGTTCTTTAAAGTGAGGACTAATTTGCAGCTGCATGAACTTACCTGCTCTGCTTTTCCTACACTTCACCTCTTCACAGAAATTTCCTGTGTTTCAAACAATAAAGGCAAACATGGCACAGTATATGAAATCAGCCCTGGTGTTCAAAATGGTTAGCAGAAGGATATCTAGGAACACAGAATAGGAGCCTGATTTTTACACGTTTTTTTGGTAAAAGAGAAGATATATTAGAAACAAAGTAAATTTAAAATCTACATTTGTAGGAAATCTGTTAAAAACTGGTGGTGCGTTTGGATGCTTTGCTGTAACTGCAGAAGATGGGTCAATGCGTCCACTGGCTAACCCCTGCACTGAGCCTTCAAGGTGCTCTAAGGAGAAGCAAGGTATAACAAGTGGCTTAAATATTTTATTTATTAGGTAACATTCTAATATACTTGGCCATCAGCTCTCAGTGTACTGCTGTCAAGGTTCATTGTACCCTGTAAAACAAAAAAACAGTCCTCTCTAAGAACTTTTTTTTTGGTTAGAAACTGACTACCTAAAAAAAAAGAGATTAAAAATTAAAAGATCTAGTATTTTTTAATCCGGAGTTATTTTCTTTAAACACATTTTAAGAGAAAAGAATGTTTGAGTTAATTCCAAGTCACATTAATAAAAACATTAAAGTAGAACAGATTTCCTGCACCCAGGATAAGTAATTGAGGATCACAAGTTCAGGAGTTCATGACTTAAATCCTCTTTTGGATGCAAAGACCAACATTTCATCATGTTTCCTTCTTAACTCCTTACTATTCCCTTATGGAATTCACCGTCTAAGCAAGAAAGAACTTTGGCTCTGATTAAAATAAATCTGTCTCTTTAAAAAATACACATTAACCCCAGCTCTTACCTTGGAGGACTATGGGCAATTTCTCCCTTGCAAGATATGACCATAAAGTTTGAAATTATTAATTCTTTAGACAAATTATTGTTTTTTAAACTGACACTCTGTAAGACTAAGAAGATGGACCTATCGCGTTAGAAGTGTATACCAAAGATAATTTTCTTTCCTATTGAAAAGGCTTACTAGCCACAACCAATACCATAGATTTAAAAACCGACAAAAATATAACACTTGACATATTACATATTTACACAGGCCCTGCAAACAAATGATATTTCCCAAAAAAGAAAAACCCTGCTTTCATAATGTTGATTTTAATTCTATTTCCATGAGAGATTTTCAGTCCCTTTTTCAACATACAGTAAAAGATTACTACATGAGAAGTTTCTCTCATAAACACAAAATTTACCATCATGCTGCTAACTGGATATGGCTCCTGGACTTATTTTCAAAGCTTGAATTCAGTAACAGTGACAATAATATTTTTCTCATGTAATTCATGGAAGGGTACCACCCCAATTTCACATATTCTGCAAATGCACAACCATTCATTAAAAGTTACAATGGTAATTTGTGGCAGAATTGAAATATTCTCGAGTGGCCAGAAAGTCTTTGTTTCAGTAAAACATTAATTATAGACCAGTATTCCCAAACCATGATATATGTTGTGTAGCGCAACGTAAGCTAGTTTTCTAGCTGGTACATGGCTCAGCACAGCCAATAGATGGTCTCCAGCCAGTGCCTTTCTTTGAGACAGTTTCGATACCCAGCCCTCCTGACAGTGTGGCACCTCTCAAAAAAAAAAATTTATGAAATCTTGATACAGATAACTTAGTGCTGGCTTTTGTTATTGTTGTTGATGTTGGTGTTTGTTGGTGTGGTGTCTTTTTCCTCCCCCAGGGCTCTTAAATACAGTCAAGAATTATTAACACAACATACTTAACAAAAATTGTTGCCAAAGCATGGGAATAACTTTGCTGCTAACAGCCCGTCCTGAACTCTCCCAGGGAACTTGGGGTAGAAGGTAGGGCAGTTAAGCAAGCTGTCTAAGGTGCTGGTTTCATGGGGGGGTTCTCAGCAGTCCTCATTCACTGCAGCTTGACGGGCTGCCTCAGGTCTCCCATGACCTTTCATAAATCCCCTTAATACCGACTCATACACACCATTCCTGCCAAGGCTGTTGCAATCCTTAAGCCTTCAGTTTTGCATCACTGGTGCTGGGCGCTCCATAACAAAATTATTTCAGGGCCTTCTTGCAATATTTAAGCTATTCTTATAATAGACCCACTTCATCTGCAAGACTGCTTTTAAGCTCACCAAGATTCATCACGCCAGTTCTCTTGCAGCAGTGAATGCCACAAGATCCTAGACATCCAAATCAAACCTGTTTCTGGAAATCCTGTTTTATATACCTGAGGTGGGCTGTATTAGTGGAGAAAGGGAAGTAAGATGGTATGGGAGTATATTTAAAAGAAGGGGGTGTATAAAAGGAAAAAAAAACCCACAACACCCTGCAGCTGTGATAAGACACCGCTAAGATTCCAGGAAAGTGCATTTAACTGTCATTAAGTCTGGAAGGGAAACTAATCTACAGTCTGAATTCCCACAGAGCTGTTTAAAACACTACCCCTGTTTCTAAAAACACACCCTGCTCAGCTGCATATGACAGGAGGAAGAAGTTGGGTAACACCATCTGCATTCACTGGCATGGATTTTAATGAAGAAAAGCATTATAAACCGCACCACTTTTTGCATGTTCACAAACAGGCTGCAGCATATACTATTGTCCCAAAGGTCCTAAGTAGGCAGGATCTCATCTGACTAGTTGATTAAAGAGATTAGTTCACTTAGTCACGTCATTAGAATGAGTGTCACATTTCTAGCAAGCACAAGAAAAGGCCCAGGCCGGAACAGAAAAAGAGCTCCCTTTACCAACACCGGTAAAGATGTTTTCTGTCAACTACAGTGAATTCAAGGGGTTGCCAACCAGAATTTTTAAAAAAACATTTTTAGGCAGAAGAGGCTTTTCTGGATACGGTTCACCTCCTCCTTATTATGCAAAGAAACAGGAACAAAGCACATACTTAGCAAAACCCTGGGAAAAAGACAAGATTTTTTTTTCTGGTTTTTCTATTCTCTACCTTGCTCTCAGTTCCCTGTCTCCTCTACCATCATTTTATTTACTGTGAATTCTGAGTCCTTCAAGACCAAAAAAAGAAGCACACCATCAACCAACTGGAGAAACTCTGCTATCCCCTACAATCCTAGGTGCTCCTTGGACACCTTCCTCTTCCTCACTTCCCCCAGTCCCAGCCACCCATGCTAAATCTGGTCTTAAGGATTTTGTTAACTGCTACAGCCCCACAATGAGAAATTATTAAGTGGGAAATATTTCACTGCTGCTACCCCAATGAAGCTGAAGACAGCTATAACAAATAATTGTAAAGGGGATTTTATGTTTTAAATTGTATAATATCTACCTTATGAAGGCGTTTTTACTGAAGATTGACAAGTGTGGGAAGTGTGAATTGTGCAAGTGTTCACAAATTATAAGGATCCAAAAAAAGTTGAAATGCATGTGTTATAATATTGGGGAGAGGGGAAGCGAGTGGAGGTGTCAAAAAAAAAAAGGAAAAAAGGGAGGCATTTTGTGGAAAATTTACCTAGAAAAATTAAAATGGTACCACTTCTTCATCGAGTTTCACATTTTGCCAAAGCCCACCTCCAGTGCTTTTCATGTATTTATTTTACAGACACCAGCTCTTTAAAAACACCTTTTTATAACAAGCACTAATAGCAACTTCATGATTATATAATAAAAATACATTACTCTCATAACTTGTACAGTTTATCTAACAAATTTATCTGAGTGTTATAGCCACATAATCAAATTAAAAATGAATTCACCTACCTCACGCTTTCTTTAGAAAATGCAAAATCCTAAGAAATGCTAAACAAACAGCTATTATTAATCTATGTGACTCAACATTAATGAGAAATACAACCAGACTGACTGCTGTAGTACTGTCGTAACTGAAAAATACCAAAACACAACATTTTTAGGAACAGTGCATATAATCCCCTAAAAGGTAAAGCTTCTGTAAATTTAATGGATTACTGAAATCATCCTGTGTAGCTGATTCTACTGATCTAGCTTACAGCCTCTTACACTCTCATGCTGTAGTCTGTTCACGAGACCACCAAAATGGCTTACGAAATACAAATATTCAAACACAGGTGAAGGAGTGTTAACGAAGCCACGGAGTTCAGTAAACCCTTGTTCTGCCTCCAGCAAAGAGCAATGTGGATTTGCGAAAGGCACTGTTCTGAAAAAAAAAAAAAAAAAAAAGAAAGCAGCAATTGGAACTGAGAAGCTCCTCTGCAGGAAAATCAAATAAAATAAAAAAGAAAACAGCATGATGTGTGTTGATTGTAAAAAAAACCCCAACAAACTGACAGGGAAGAAGTGGGCTATAAAGAGAAGCTCTTGTGACCTCTCCAATCCAGAAAAGAGACAAGCAGACTTGTAGATATGTTCACAGTTTTAAAAATACATTCTCCAAGATATTTTTTTCTTTTTAACAGATAATGCTGTGCCTTAGAAACCCTTCAGTCAGGGCTTAGTAATCCCCTGTCTTCTACAAGGAACAAAGTCTGAAAAATCTAGATGAAAGACAGACATGTTAAAAGAGTGGCCATTTAGAGATCCAGCATTTAAACGCAGGGAGAAATGACCGATCCCTCCTGGAACCGAATGGATGACTGGAGCTCATGAGGGAATGATTAACAAAAAGGAAGGGGAAAGGACATGAGCTCAGTGACTGTGACACAGATAACCTAAAACAGATTTCTTAATACTACTCTGTATTTTTTTTGTCCTTTATAAATGATGCAGATAGAGGGCCTTTTAAGGATTTGGGTACATTTTTAAACAGAAACTCATTTACTATATCCAATATGCTTACACATACACATCTTTTATGCAAACACAAACAGAATTTATCAGTATCACTAACCAAAAAAAGATTCCAACTCTGGAGTGAAACCACTCCCAGCTAATAAAAATATTTTCATTTCTTGCACTAAGGTCCTGACTTATGCTTCAAAGAATCTTAAAGACACAAAAGAACGTGTGTTTATAAAAAGAGTTCAAAATAGATCCAAAGCCTTTGTTTTACTTACTCATAAATTCATCTTCTCCAAAGGAACAGCCTAAGTGATACAAACAAATCTTTAGGTAGACTATAAATGCTGTCAAATGGCTATATATAAGCATTTTCTCCTCTGGGAAGGACACAGTGCATGAGGATGTAGTTTAGAAGAATCTTTATTCCACAAAACTCTCAATACCTGAACAGCAGAAGGAAGTTCAACAGATTTTCTCCCAATGCAACACAGTATAGGAAAGAATAACATGTTCAAATACTTATTTTTGGACACAGATAGATTCCATAAAGTAAAAAGTGTCTATGTTCGCTTTACTGTATAGTAAGAAAGTGGGGAATCATTGGATTTGCCCTTAACTCTTTGGTATCACACTCTGTGTAACTGATGGAAGACATAATATCATACACCAATTAATATGGATTTGCTTACCAAGTCTGGAAAGTAAATCTTGCCAGCCTCAGCTGCCAATATTTTGTACAGAAATCTTTTTGACTCCACCCATAAGCAATATTAGTCTTTGAATGTTGCCAATACCACTGAAACACTGTGGTTTGAAAACCACAAAGTTTTAAATGCAAAATATGAAACAGATGAAGCAATCAGCCTTTTTCTTCAGCAATTACTCTTTGTGTAGTATACACCTACTGAACTTGGGAATTATGTCTTACATGATCCGTGTTACAAATACTGGAAATTAGCATCATCCATCAACTAGCAGTTACGTATGTTGCACAGCCTTAAATAGAAAAGTACCAAAGGGCAATAAAGTCACATTTTGATGCAAGCTAGTCAACAGAAGTATGACATTTCATATAAAAGACTGGAGTGCTATTGCCTATCAATTCTCTGCAGAAACCATCGCTTCCAAAGGCTGCACAGACACAAGTACCAATACGTGACTGCAGCAACTACATATTATTTTCTGCACCTCTCGATTTTGCATGCAACACCAACTACGCATTAAAAGCCCCACAATTTGATTAATGTGTAGGGTGCTGGCCTAGTTTTGATGAATCCATAATTTTCACAAGTGTACACCTTTCCCCCAACTACAAAGCAGTAGCCTCTTCTTCACAAGAAGTAATACATTACGGTGTGCGTAACAAGATACTTCACAGAGAAGTAAATTCTCCAAAACTCAAGAACTAATTACATTTCTGAATTCCTACATCTTGTCCATTTTCCCTATGAATTTTCAGTCTAGGACACTGCATGTCAGACAGTCCTTGGACAGGGCATTTTCTATCACCAGGTCTGTTCTTGAATGCAAATTCAGGTTGCCCTGCAGGTAGGACAACCCTACCTTTTCAAAACTCTCAGTAAAACAGCAAAACAAACAACACACACAAAGAAAAAAAAATCCCAAATAATCACACAAATCCCCCTTTCCTGATTATACAGAAAAAAACAGCCATGCTCTTACATTCTTTAAAAGGTGTTTCAGCTTTTGCAATACATTGGGTTGTAGGAGGAAAGTGATGCTCTGACCATAAAATACACAAAACCTTATGTACACAATAGTTTACCCACTTCCAACTGGACTGATTGGTCTAATGTAAGTTCTCTTCCCACAACCTTGCTTTACACTATGTAATTAACAGGACGAACAAAGGAAAAGAATATCCATCTCAGTAACCAAGAAGGGAAAAGAACTTTATTTGTACTCTGTTCCATAACCACACTGCATCAAATAGTGCTTTTTCAGCAGTGAAGGTCAGTAGATTGTACTATATTTATATTTACATGAAAGAGCAATCCCATCATTAACACTTACAATACAAGTAGTGATTTGGGGAATGGAAGTTCATAAATCTACCACATTTAAGAACATAAAACAAGGCTTATCAAGCTTCAAAATCCCCTTGGACGAGACAGTGGCGAGAAGGCAAAATAAGAATTATGAAAATGGAAAGGAGATATGCCAGTTGTTGAATAACACTGTAGTTTTAAGATCTAACACTGTGATTTTCTGAAGAATTGCTGGTTTAGATCTTAAACTTGCATGACTGGAATCAAAAACTGCACACATCAGCCTGTCCTCTTCGGGATGCATCAGCTTGAGCTCAAACACAAGTTATCTCATATTAGAAATAACATTCCTTGTTTTAATTGAGTTGGGCTTGATGCATGCTCCTTGTAAGACCAATATGAATATGGATAACATATTGCTCTTTTTCCTAGGAGTATTTTAATGCTCTTTACAGAATGAAAAGTGAAAAATTCTCTTCCTGATTCTCATACATTAACGATTTATCCTGGTCCTATAACAACTTCTGCAGAGTTTTCTATCTCGAGCTCTCAAATTTATTAAAGAAAAAAATATTCAAACAACTAAAATAAAGACTCAAAGGAAAATGAGCAGATATCTTGAGGCACAATGATTTATCCCTTCAATTTTTATTACTTTTAAAATGCATTTTATCCTCAGCAGCTCAGGAAGGTAGAGCCATTAAATTGGCCTTTTAGCCCACTTCAGAGACACAGGAAATAGCCTCATATCAATATTTCTTACTTATTTTCCACCTCTGGAGTCTTCTAACTGGAATACAGTGCAGAGACAGACTGTATTTTCATCCTCACCTGAGTGAGGGACACCTGAACTAGTTTTAAACAAAATAAGCTCCGATACCAGAAGTAGTCCTGCGAACACTGTGCACAGACCGTATTTACCTGCTTTCCCTAAGAACTGCTGTTTGCTTTCCTATCTTATTTCCTTCTCCTTGGTATTTTATGAACTCCAACAGTATTTACTTCAGTTTTAATAGTTTGATATATGATAAGATCTTCACAGTATGCCAATGAAACACAGAAGACAGACAGAATAAAAAACTGAAAACTTCGGGCAGGGAAAGAAGCTCCCAAGAAACTGATGTGTGATTCTGAGGTCAGGGAGATGACATGAAGTGACCCAATCCCTGTGCTGGTTTACAAGCCAACACTACTACCCTGAAATAACTGTTAATTCCCGTATGAACAAATAGGACTAAGGAAATAAATTTGACTGCCTATGATCGAGCCAAGTGATGCTACTTTGGAAAAGGCTGTTTCAGATACTTAAAAGTAGTTCTATCTCCCTTCTTTAATTAGCACAGTATTAAATCTGCAGTCAATTTTTTAATGTATTAGTGATTTCCCTTTTTATTTATTTGGTTATCAGTACTGTATTACTAAAATTTTATATTTATTTGTTAGCCTTGCCGTGATAGGGTTCTTTGGATTCCAGCCTTGACACTATAAACTTCACAACAGTTATGCCATTATCGATCATTCAGGTTGATACAGTCTTTTTGCTTCCAAGTTACATCCGTCAGACAGACCCTGACTTTGTATGCAAATTGTTGTCTTTAGAAAAGACTATGGCAGTGCAGTACCTAGAACAGACTGCTGGTACCTGTGCTGCGTTTAACAACAAAAAAAATAATCCACAAATCAACAACTAAAATAGCTTTTGGACAACAGTTTGGACAACTGAACCTCTAACCCTGTCATGTAAGTCTTCTCAACAGTTGAGGATCTTCACTAATGCTACCTTTACCTGCTGGTGTTGTGGGTCAGGAGGAGGAGAGGACATCTTTTTCCCAACTAAATGGCTCTCACCAGTTCATACAAACTGAGCTGAAGTCTCAGAAGAGGACGTTTTGCAGCTCAAGTTGGCCTTCTGTTTTTGAGCTGCCCCACTGGAAACAAAAGCTAAATATAAGCATGTTCTTTTTAACTGTAATTAAAATACAGGTAGTCTACACTGTATTAGCTTCTTTACTTCTAGTATTTGCTGCCACCATGAGGATTAAAGATACAATGCAATGAATATATGAGTTCATCAAGAAGAACTCACGGTGAAGAACTGCTCTTCTGCTTAGCAAATATATTTACAAATTTACAATCAAAAGAAGTCTCAATTAGTCAGTTTTCTCAAAATATACAACAGGATAATCACGTTTTACATTTTTAAATCAGAAGAACACTGCATTGGTAATTTTATGGATTAACAGGATGGACAGACTTTTCTTTAATTATTCAGCTATAGTTTTTCCTACCCTAGATAAGAATAGCTTTAAACAGTTTTTGGTAAAAGACTAAGCCTCCATAAGAACATTATTCATAGTGTTGGTAATTGATACATGCAAAACTGTAGTAGTCAAGGATGTATTGTCCCCTCAGAAGCCAAAAACCCGCAGTGACAATATTCATTCAGTCATAGAAATCCCAAGAGAGATTGCTCCCTTCCCAACATCTTTAGGGAAACATCACATCCCCTCAACTATTTGTATATGAACCTTTCTAATCCAAGTATCAGGTATACTGCGCCATCCCTTCTGCATCAGAAAATGGAAGGGTTTCTCAGCTTTACTTTTTCTTTTAAAACTTGACATCACTTGTTTAGCCTGAGTTACTTCTGTCTCAAAAAACAAGCTAAAATTGGGTTTAAATAAATGTCTTTTGGGAGATACGAAGTTAGGAACATCCTCATCTCACTGAAGACCTGTGAGTTTACTATTTACTCATGAGTTTCAAAAGACTGATGTCTGCAGTTACTATGCACACCAGTACTGTAAATACGCACATCATATTGCTCAAAAACAAAGAGCAGGAGCCTATGGGAACACTTGTATTTGAGCCTTTCTCAAGCTCAGCACATGGGTATGCACAGAAGAGTAAATCCAGTAACACTGCAAAGCAAATGTGCAGTCAGGGAGAAACAACAACTACAAGAGGTCACAAGTAGAGAGGAAGGTGAACAGAAGAAGGTTTAGAGGCAGATGTCCAGCTGATCCACACATATTAAGTAACTTGTTCTTCTGCTAATTAGCTGCTCTTTCTGCTCTGCTCTTTCTGCAAGCGGTAAGAGATTTCAGGGATGGTAAGAAGTTGGGCAGGGGAACTAAATGAACAATTCTACTGCTTCTTAAAAGGTACGTAACTCGGAAGATCAGCCCATCAGATGATGAGACACAAAGCTCTCCTCAGTTCTTCCACTAAAGATTCAAGGCCCTGGAGCAAAACAAACTGCTGAGTTGTCTGGAAACGGATCACAAAGGATAACTACTGCCTGGCAAAGGAGATTTGAGTTTGTGCCTGCTCTCTTGTGGTTGAGATTGTCCACTGACATTCTGATATACAGATCTCCTCTGGCAGGTCACAATGTTTTCTGTGGCCTATGAATGGTTAAGGAAGCTAGTGTGAGGCTTCAGTTTTTCCCAAGATTATAATCTCTGCATAACAAAATTGCTTAGGTGAGCTCCACACCCAAAAGAGGGTGTACCTGTTGAACACTGACAGGAGCGTTTCATAGCCTGATGAACAATTAAAGGGAGAAAATCTACTGAATGCACATAGCAGTCACATAAACCACCTAACCTCTGTCCTTCCTCTTTTTCTATCAGGGCAGTGACAGGCATGGAGTATCATGAATATGAAGTCACGTGCCTCGAAAAGGATAAATTGCATTTTAGCGTCACATCTACCACTGTATTGGCTTTGTGTGGCAAGGTTTTGGTAGCTGGTGGCCTACAGGGGTGGATTCCCTATGTCATAGAATCATAGAACCATTTAGGTTGGAAGGGACCTTTAAAGGTCATCTAGTCCAACCCCCCTGCAAGGAGCAGCGACATCTCCAACTAGATCAGGTTGCTCAGAGCCTCATCCAGCCTGGCCTTGAATGGTTCCAGGGATGAAGCATCCACCACCTCTCTGGGCAACCTGTGCCAGTGCTCCACCACCCTCATTGTAAATTTTTTTTTCCCTTATGTCCAGTCTGAATCCACCTCCTTCTATTTTAAAACCATTACCTCTCATCCTATCACAACAGGCACTGCTACAGAGTTTCTCCCCATCTTTCCTATAAGCCCCCCTTAAATATTGAAAGACTGCAATAAGGTCTCCCCGGAGCCTCCTCTTCTCCAGGCTGAACAGCCCCAACTCTCTCAGCCTGTCCTCATAGGAAAGGTGCTCCAGCCCTCTGATCATCTTCGTGGCCCTCTTCTGGACTTGTTCCAACAGGTCCATGTCCTTCTTATGGGGGCTCCAGAACAGGAGGCAGTACTCCAGGTGGGGTCTCACAAGAGCAGAGCAGAGAGGGAGAATTGCCTCCCTCAACCTGCTGGCCATGCTTCTTTCGACACAGCCCAGGATGCAGTTGGCTTTCTGGGCTATAAGTGCACACTGCTGGCTCACATCCAGCAGAGCCAATGCCAGCTGGCTCCAAGATGGACCCGTTGTTGGCCAGGGCCAAACCCACTTGTGATGATGGTAGTGCCTGTGTGATAACATATTTAAGAAAGTGGAAAAAAAGAAATCTGCACAATTGTAGCCAGAGAGAGGAGTGAGAACATGTGAGAGAAACAGCCCTGCAGACATCAAAGTCTGAAAAGGAGCAGGGGCAGCATATGCTGCAGGCACTGGAACGGAGATTTCCCTGCAGCCTGTGGTGAAGACCATGGTAAGGCAGGCCGTCCCCACTGCAGCCCACAGAGATCCATGGTAGAGCAGAGATCCACCTGCAGCCCGTGGAGGATCCCACATCAGAGCCAGTGGATGCCCAAAGAATGCTGTGGCCCTGTGGGAGCAGGCTCCTGGCAGGACCTGTGGCCCCATGGAGAGAGGAGCCCAGGCTGGAGCAGGTTTGCTGGCAGGACTTGAGACGCTATGGAGGACCCACGCTGGAGCAGTCCATTCCTGAGGGACTGCACCCTGTGGAAGGGACCCACACTTCAGCAGTTTGTGAAGAACTGCAGCCCATGGGAAGGACCCCACTCTGGAGAAGGGGAAGAGTGAGAGAAATCCTCTCCCTGAGGAGGAAGGAGCATCAGAGCAAACGTGTGATGAACTGACTGCAACCCCCATTCCCTTGTGCCACTCACAGGGAGGAGGTGGAGATGTCTGGGAGTGAAGTTAAGCCCACAAAGAAGGAAGCTATAGGGGGAAGGTGTTTTAAGATTTAGTTTTTATTTCTCATTATGCTATGCTGATTTGATTGGTAGTAAGTTAAACTAATTTCCCTAAGTCAAGTCTGTTTTGCCTGTGACAGTAACTGGTGAATGATCTTTCCCTGTCCTTATCTCACCCCAAAAACCTTTCCTTGTATTTTCTGTCCCCTGTCCAGCTGAGGAGGGAAGTGATAGAGTGGCTTTGGTGGGCACCTGGCATCCAGCTAGGGTCAACTCAGTATAACAACATCTTGGCCAAGGGACTGCAAAATAAAGTTTAACAGATGGGAATCTCTCCATCTCTAAAGAATGGTTAATTCCTTCAGTGAATTCTATGGCTTTTATAGAATCATAGAATAGAACCATAGAATAGTTTAGGTTGGAAAGGACCTTCAAAGGTCATCTAGTCCAACCCCCCTTGTAAGAAGCAGGGACATCTCCAACCAGACCAGGTTGCTCAGGGCCCCGTCCAACCTGACCTTAAAAGTTTCCAGGGATGGGGCATCCACCACCTCTCTGGGCAACCTGTTCCAGTGTTCCACCACCTCAATTGTAAAAAACTTTTTCCTTATATCAAGTCTCAACCTGCTTCCTTCTATTTTAAAACAATTACCCCTCGTCCTATCACAACAGGCTCTACTAAAGAGTTTTTGATGGTATAAGGTTCAGATAAAGATATAAGAAGTAAATCTTAGGCTCTAGCCAGCAAAAGGGTCTGTTCCCTTGATCAACTAATTTTCTAGATAAGTAAATGTGGTCTCACCTATATGTCTGATGCATACAGCAACCCAAAACTTGGATGAACAGTTCACAAAAGAGGAAAGAGATGAACCTTGATTAACACTGATCTTGTCTAAGACGACAAAATTGGTCAGATTTACTGCTTTACAAAAAATTGGGTAAGGCAGTTATAGACCTGAAGAACTTTGGATACTATCACCATTTGAATTTGAACCATTTCCATGGTGGAAAAGGTAGAAATAATTTACTAAGTCAAGGACACTCAATCTTCCTTCCCATATGGCTTCAGGAACAGTAGTTTTAGAAACTGCAAAGGGTACATGAACTGGTTTTAAAGCTCTCTATGACTTTAATATCTATCTTTAACCAGAGTAGATTCTCCATAAGAGGAGTTGCTAAGAAATGGACAAGTGGGAAACTATGAGACAGGAAGGAAGTAATTAAATCGCATAGCTGTTATTTACTACCCAAGCATATAATATAATTTCACAATCAATACAGAAGTGTATGCATTGCATTCCAAACATGCTGTAAGCTGGGAGGAAAGCAGGGGGTGGAACAGAAGAAAAATAAATCACAAGCTGTAATAAACTTTCACAAATATCTTCAGAGCTGCTGTTTCCATATCTACTGTTGACTAGTTACCACTAGTTACCACTGCTGATCCACAGAGCCTGAATGCAACTTGTAGCTGTAGAATACATCTCCACTGAGACTATTCACAGTGGTTTTCACAATTACTGTTTTAGTAATCACAGGTTTATCTGTGACTCAAGTTCTTGATACAAGAGAGCCATCTTCCTTATATAACATCACAGAGTAGCTCAAGATATATTTAAGGAGTTACCATTCAATATATGAGGATCGCACAGCGAGAAACCATCAAGTGTGAAGTCCTAGACTTATCCCTTCTCATTTCTGTATCTATGCATATTGCATCTGCCTTTCTGATAGAAAACCTCAATGTTCAATCTCCTGCATCTACTGTAACATGGAGTGATGCATGAGTGCCAGTCTAGTGCATCTCACTCCACCTAAGTGCTCTTTGAGACCACTTGGCCTTCCAAAAGGAACTACTCCCTACTGTTAGTAGGGAAAATGTCTTGCAGAAGAGTTTTAACTTAAATCTGGCAGAAGGTGACTGTAAATACATGAGCCTGAAAAACAACCAACCAGAAACAACAGCTGACTTCAGGACATTCTCACTCACAGGCAAGATACGAAAACTGATAAAGAACATCCTCTAAGCCACATGAAGGTTGCAACTCTTTATTAAGGAGCCATCAGGAGGTTGAGAATTTGCTTCAGCAGGAACTAAAAATAATGGTTACCATTATGAAAATACCAGAACAGTGTCTGCTTTGTGCTGAACTTTTACCAGAAGATGATCTTTCATAAGCTGATCTTGACCATGCCCTCCCCTTGTTTAAAAAAGAAACCAAGCTGCCTTTAAAATAAAATTAACACAAAAAATAAAATTTTCTTTTCAAGTTTACTTCCAATTCACAAAATTGCAAAGATAGCATGCACAGTTTTGATTATGCTGTTGGACAAGCAATGGCAGCTTACCTACGAAATTCTGCTTCATTCAGTGCAAAGCAAGTGGTGAGTGAAGAACAAATCAAGGTGAATCAGCAAACGTCAATGGTACCTGTAAACTGGTGAAACTGGTTGAAACTAGGGTAAAGACGCTTAGCACAGCAAACAAGCTGCTACAGTTTCCTTCAAGGAAGAGGAACTGCAGCCTCTTTGCCACAGATGTTTCCTTCACTGCACATTTGATTGCACAGCAAGTCACACACAAGTGCCTCCATATCCAGTGTCCCCGTTCTTTACACTTGAACTAGGAGGTAACTGGGGACACGGGATAAAGCTTTGAGCGCTACCACAGAAGTAATGTGGCACCTGAGCTATACTGATGTAGGTCTTCCACTCTATAGTTGCAGTAAAGTCACAGCTTCTTTTAACTACACATCTGCTCAGTCATTCAAATTCTGCCTAAATTTACTCCGTATTTGTGGACAAGTCATTGAACTTTCTTCATAATTCCTCCAGCCTTTTTAGAGCAACTGGCAATACCCAGAAGTTATAACAGACAGAAACTAGCTCTGCAACTCAGTTATTTCTGAATTACTAACATCGTTTATCTAACACCGACCTCAGCTTAGATAAGATCCCACAGGATTTATTAGTTCAGGCATAGTACCACAGATAGAAGACAGGCCCTGAGCAACACAACAGATGTCGGATCTAAAATATTAAGATAAAATTGCATCATGTTTTGAATGGAATTTGGATCCCAGTTTGTTCCAATTAAGGAATGCAAGATCTCCAATCTCCATTGTTTCTCAAGCGGACTGATGACATGTTCAATAACTTCAATGGCTCAAAGATTTGTGAAGTGTAATTTTTATAGTCATGTACATTTTCTAAGGAAAAATATAGCAGACTTTATAAAGAAGCTTTATAATTACAGAGAAGCTCTATACTAAAAATTGTACCACTGTGTAAACAATTTTATCATCAGAGGTGGTAAACCACAGCAATAAGTATTATGAAGGAGCTTGACCATACAAGAAAATCCTGGTAATATTCAATTCATTAACTACTAGTCTACTTCAGCTTGGGGTAAGTCAGGTTACTGGCTGCAAGAAGTTGTTTCTTCAATTTTTTCAACACACTGTTGTCACGCACTATCAGCGAGGGGCAGGGACAAAGTTTTTGCGTGTAGGAATACAACTGTCCACCTGTCTAGGCTCAGAGTCCTTTGCTTGATACAGTAAGAGACTCCCATTATTCAGTGCTTATCCTCTTGCTCCCAAAGCTAGTCAGATGGATTCCTTCCAGTTATCAAAATCTGCAGTAGCAACGCAGTCTGATAACCTTTACAACATGGAGTGGTTTTCCCCAACACAGCATGCTGCTGCCAGAACACCCTCCACTATATTGCATCTCATGCTTATCTGAAGTGAGGTGAAAGGCTATCAACAGTTGCTAGAAGCCATCATTCTTCATTGGCCTAGACACAGGAGATCACAGACAGGAAACCCAAGAACAGTATACTTCTAAGATTTAAACACATTCACACGTTGTCATGACAAGGAACTTGTCTGACCAGCATCTGAGAGGCCCAGATCATTAAGCTGGCATTGGGACATAGAAATGGTACTAGAAGGTTCAGTTTCTTCCCAACTGAGTCTTCACATCCTGGATGCACAGCCACCAGATGAGCCTGTGTATAGCTGCAGCATTATCATTAAGTTTCCCCACTCTCAAAAGTATTTAGCTTCAGAAACAGTTTTCAGAAATTCTAGTAAACATTAACATAGTAATTTGGACATCAAAGGTCGCAGCTTTTTCTAACAGTTCTCTAAAATAATTTTAGAAGTAGACCAGGCTGTAGACACCTAAATTAGTAATTAAAATTTAGATAGTATGTATGTTTGATCATGTTTCACTTCTACCTAGATGTAGCATCTGTACAACAGGAAACATCCTGCTCCTTAGAAAAACCCACACGAGACACTAAAGATTGCTGTATACAATGCAGGAATTATTCTGCACAAAAAAAATGAAGATCACATGCAGTGAACAAGACTTATTCAGTTGCTATTTTTTATTCTAAACTGTATATACTCTAAGGCAGTCATTGGTCTATAAGGAATGTAGAAAGGAAGCACAGTCAGTCATGTAATCAAAAACAACATAATGCATGCTGATACAAAGCATATATACCAAAGGTTTGAACAGATACCCTTCATGCTGGAAACGCCTCACCTTTGCATGTATATTTAACAATTTAACTATAGTTAGAATCAAACCCTATTGATTGTTGTAGTTGAGTCTTCCTAATGATTTTCATTATATAATACCATTCAGTTGATTTTATTAGGTTTTAATCTCTCAGCCTGAAGTTTTCCACGATGAATACAAATGGACATTTACACTCAGAAGGGAAAATTAAAAAACTAAGCAAATAAGTGTTTCTGTCAATATTTTAAGAAGTCTGCGGTTCTGAAATATACGTTAAGTTTTTCAGCATTCTGCTGTTGAATCAGCAGCTGCATACTGCACTTCATGGGCTCCACGAAAAGAAACTGCGTTTTCAGTTTTAAGTCTCTGAATAAAAGCTCTCTCTCTAAAAAGAAAAAAATTATCATATTTTGAACAATTGAATTATCACCATCACTTAAATACATACCCAACAAACAGCCCAGGTACAAAGTGACAAAAAAATAATTCTAAAACTGAGGAATATTCTTCCTGTAGGAATTGATATATTCAGAGTATACAACACAACACCTCTGTGTGTAAGTCTTCCTCAATGCTGACCATTTGACTCCAGCTGAAGTTGGTGGAAGGTAAAACTGCTCAGTACTTTTGAAGCATTTCTGATGACATGTACCATATTCAAGCTGAAAAATGAGACATTCAAAGATGACATGCATGAAAATTATTTTCTGCCATGCCTCTGGGTCTCAGCTCCCTCTTCCAACTTGAGCAGTAAATTCCAAACTGATGACACTGCAGAGTTAAGTTCACATCTGGGATTCTTGCGGCCACAGCAAGACTTACTATGCTTTCAATGTTATGCATTTTACATACTTGCACATTACATTGACTTACACCTTCAGATCCTTGCATACTACAGCAGAGTCAGTAACACAACTGTTCCTATACTTAAAGTTATTTTTTTCTCCTCCAGTTTATGCTCACAATGTGTTTTGGAAGTTCTTTTTAAGAAAAAAAGCATGTTTCCTCCACAGGAAGACTCCCTGTGTGGAAAGTTAATTAAAATGCTAGAAGACCTGGATCAAGCTCGAGCATTCATCTGAACACCCACAGAGGAAGGGCTATCCTTTGAAATGTTAAATACATTGCCAACCATGGATGGGGGTCAAGAAACCTTTTCGCGTCATTTGGTCCTCTGAAAAAAATGTATACACCTGGGGGGGGGGAAGGGGGGCAGAGCCGACTGCCTGTGATGACAGGATGATGGACTCAGTCAAGTATTTTATAAATTAAGATAATTGTTAGTATGCATTTAGGATGAGTTAAAGAATGAGACTATCCCAATGCATTCACTGCATTAGACTTAATTCTTCACTCAAACACGTATTAATAAAGATGAGGATTCTGAAGGTAAGAACTCTACCCTTACGTTAGAAAAGGGCTAGAATAAGAATTTATTTCCAACGTGTAACATAGACAACAATTCTGCCAATAAGCAGGTTTTTTGAATAGGTATTAATTATCTTTCCTAACTCCTACGACAAAAAAAAAAAAAAGCCACCAAAAAGCTGACCTAAAATAAAACTATTAATTTACTAAGTGCTTGGATTTAAGAGCTTTACATTTTGAGTTGGACTCCTCTATGGTAAAGACTATTTCAAATCCTTAATGATCAGTAATTTCCCAGTCATAAACAAAGAAGGCAAAAAGTAACAGGAGTCAGCTGATTTGAAAAACAGCGTTCATAAAAGGTCCACGCAACTGCTTGCAAGATCTAACAAAGCACAGAAGACACTTCTGGACCACAGCCACTAACAAATAAAAGAAGGAAACAAAAAACAACATCATGAGATTTCCCCCCCCCCCCCTCCTGCTCTGGTCTGTAGCAGCAGTAAGTATTCAATTAGCTTAATATTTCATCTTGATAAAGTATTTTCAGCTTGTTGAAAGTATCAATTTAAATAAGCAGCTTGTCGTCTTCTTAGGAAAAGGAGAGCCAAGTGGACAGTTTGGACCACCCTAAAAAGAGACTATACTTTAGAGATGGAATGGACCAAGCAAAACACTACTGTTTCCAAAATATCTCCTCAAGTTAATACAGTTATTTGTTTTGCTAGAAATCATAATAGCATTGTGCTCTTCTAGACCATGCCAGACCAAGACGTGGATAACCAGCCTCATTGTTTAATGAAAACATTCACCCAGAAAAGTCAGTTTATGTTCTGTACCTTAAAACAGTAACAGCAAGCAATGCTGCATGTGTCAACACAAGCAATTCTTTAAACAGAGATTCCTGGCCTCTTTCTTCACAAGGTGATCTAAACAGTTCTTTTCTTAATATTTAAAGGAAGGATCTGAGCATGTCCTGCAAACCACCACAGATAACAGCATAAAGAATGTCAATCATGTTTACTGTTACTCTATGAAATAACCTGAGGGCCTCAGAAAAGAAAAGTCTTTCATGTATGAGATCCTGTTATTTAGGATTACACACAGTTTGAGAAAAATCACATTCCATCAAGCACAGGATTGGTATTTACCACCTAAAGGTCAATGAATCAGTAATAAGTTATTTGCTTAATTAAAAATATGTATTTGAGGGGTATTGATAACAAACAGTTGATCAAGTTAAAGGCTTATGTCAATACAAGACATTTGATACTATAAGCAAGCCGCACATGTACGCCTGATGTTATTCTGAAAATGATCAATATAACACATTTTTAGTGGAACAGGAATCAGCTAATAGATGGATTTCAAGAACTAATTGTGAATCATCAACGAGTTGCAGTATTACTGCCAGGTTGGATGGGGCCCTGAGCAACCTGATCTGGTTGGAGATGTCCCAGCAGGGAGGCTGGACTAGATGACCTTTGAAGGTCCCTTCCAACCTTAACCATTCTATGATTACTAGCAATCAAAGAATACTGGTCCTTACAGAATCAGTAAACTTTTAGCCACTGATTGAAGACACCACTATCAATGACGCTAGCTTATCAAAAGACTGAAGTGTGGATAGACAATAATGTTGGAGAACAGCAACTCTCTGATAAGCATGGTACAGTCAAATAACACTCTTCAAGAAGCCACAGGAAAGTTGTATCTCTAGAAGTAGCAGAAGCAGAGCACAAAGATTTTTATAGGCCAGTTTCAAAGAGACTTGATATATAGTAATTCTGTATTATCTGATGAACCAAGTGGAAAAAGAAAAAACAAACAGAAACCCAAACCAAACCAAAAAGCCCCCAAACAAACAACAACAACAAAAAAAAACCCACACCACCACAATGCTTCCTTCAGAAAATGAACACAAATAAAAAAAAAAAAAAACCAACACAATGAGAAGTGGGCATCACCTACTTCTGAAACATTGGAATAACAGTTCAGACAAGAGCAATAGGTGAAGATCACAGTCACCTTTTAAGGAATATTTTCCAGCCTGTTTTATTTCAAGGAATGGAATAACTATGCAAGTTACAGCTACAAACAAGCTGAAGAAAGCAAGTGTAGTGTGAATTCCTACCAAGCAGATGCTGAAGTTGGTGGGTGGGACAGAGCATGTGTCCTGTTCAGAACCAAAATAAGGCCCCAAACAATACCACGGCTTAAACACTTTATATGAAGATTACCTTGGTAATATTCATGTCAAAATTCAAGCAACTTATTAATCTAGAGCACAGAGACTACTGGGAAGTAAAACAATTTCTTGGTTACATAGACAGTCAAATGGAAAAAAATCCTACCAGTTACTTCTAGACTTTCAATCTACTTATTCATAAATTCTTTAAAATTGCTCCACTGCCTGGTTACTTACCTCACAGTGATGAAGCAGCTACCAATACTGAAGTCTTTAATAGTCTAACTTTAGAGAACTGCTTTAGGGGATAAAGGACCAAACTCAGAAGACGCTGTATATTCTTTTATTTGGTACTTAGTATCTTCAAATTGTTTTTTTCTGACAAGGGATTAAGAGAGATTAATTCAGCATTTCTTTGCACATCACTTAAACAGCCAGTCCAAGTAAGTTTCTAATTACTCTTTTACCAGGGGTATCAGAATATAGAATAAATAGGGGGAAAAAAAAAAGCCAATGGCAGAAATTCTTACTTTTCAGTAAGTTTATTTGACCTGTAAAGAAACACAAAGTAAGGTATTACGGAAGGCTTTGGATTCACTTTAAATAGGAAGTCAAAAGGGGGGGGGGGAAGAAGAAAAAAAAAAAAGAAAACTTTTGCTCCACATTCTTTTAGCCATCTTTATTTTAGATAAATGCTGTAATTAAGAAAAGGCTACATTTCAGTGGCAGCCAGCATAGTAGGATGTACTGATGTTATGCTGTTTAGGCTTGAGAAAGGTATGTATTTGTTTTGCCCTGCACCCAATCTACACGTACTGGAACACCAGGTGCTGGAGAACCTTGGCAGGCTGTGCTGTTGCTCACACAACCAATGCACAAAATCCCTGAGAGACTGCAGTATTAAGGTGAATGGTTTCTCTCAAGAGCAGAACCAGGTATGAGTACATACCTGTTCTTAAGCATTGTATGGGGAAGTACACCGAGTACGAAATACCTGCTCATTCTTGTTCAGAGCATCTGAGTCCCTATTTCCCTTTCCTGAAACTCCTGGACCAGGAACACTAGCAATGGTACTGGGCATAACATGAAAAACAGTCCCGTCTCACTCCTGCTCACCCCCCAAGCCCTTCTGTAACACAGCCACCTGAAAGGCTGTTTGACCTTTTACTGAATTGCATTGGAAAGTATTATTTAGTCTCTGGCAGATAGACCACATATCTGTGAATGCTTTTAAACCAGACAAGGACTATTGCCATATGGTCTTTGGAGTGGATTACTCTTCAGGTGATCCTTTCTACATTAAATTATGAGCAACTTCAATTATCAAGAAACTATTCTCTCCTTCTCAGCTTTTCCCTGAAACAGTTTTCTTCCACCTCTGGTAGTTCAAAGACATAGCTGACATACACCTGGAGCCAGAATGCACTGACAGAAGAGAGTTCTGCATATCACAAGCCAGACATCACTGTAGGCGTTCTTTTTTTCCCCCCTTCCCCTCTGCTGAGTCAACATCCTCACCTCTATATATAGTTAGTAGGTAGAAGGCCCTAGGAATGAATATGTTGCCTCCTTAAATATTGTTGTAGTTTCCCTATTTTAAAAAAAAAACCAAAAAAAACAAAACAAAACCAAACAACGAAAAAACCCCACCAATTGTACTGTTCCAATAATAATCAAGTTTGAAAGACACTATTGAACAAATGAGCTCATGAATCCAGGTGTCACATTGAGTAGAATAAGAAAACCTGAGGGAGCAGAAATGGAATTTGGAACAACAGCCATATACACCCTGGGTGCACCCAGAAATTCAGAGAAGCATCTGAGGGACTGCTACAGCTCCGGATCTGAAAGCAAGACACCAGGAAGCACTGAATCAAGCGCAACTCTACTGCTTCTGTATCAGTCTTCCATCAAGATACATTAAATGCTTCAGAGCACTGAAGAAGAGTGTAAGGCTGTTCAAAATATTCATAAAAGAAGAAAAC
Organism: Ardeotis arabs; assembly: GCA_011801015.1. NCBI lineage: Eukaryota > Metazoa > Chordata > Aves > Otidiformes > Otididae > Ardeotis > Ardeotis arabs. The sequence goes on from JAAGAY010038301.1 coordinate 43,989, forward strand.
TTTATTTACTAAAAGGATTAATGCATGGCAGTCATGTAAATGCAGTGCCAAAAGCTTGTGTTCCTTTCCCAGTGCTATTTCATCTATAGGGACAATACAGATCAATATGATCTTAAAGTTCTGTTAAACAAATCAAAGCCATCAGAATTCACATGAGATAAAGGTGTTTTGTTGGTTGGATGGTTTTTGTGCTCCCCTCCTCCCCCTGAAAAGTGTGAGAAAATACACTAAAGAATGGGATTTCTGTTTTTCTTTCAAAATGTTAAAATCAAAGGAACATCATCTATTCAATCTGAACCAGAATTATTGTCCTGTAGTTCCTATCAGTTTTCCTTCACTGAAGTATTTTCAAGGGATAAAAGCAAAGCAATTTGAACAGCTACCGTTCTGTATGAAGCTGTTCTCACACGTCAGTAGAGTCAATGAACAAAACGATCTGAAAGTCATCTTAAGTTATAGCTGACCCTTAATACCATTTTCCTGCGACTAAGTTGCACAGCGTCACACGTAACAGTAGTATACTACAAGGTTCTTAAGCACAGCTGAAGTAGAAAAATCTTATCTCATACACATCAAGGATTTTTTTCTTTGTTCAGTTTTTAATATTAGGTGATTAAATGATTGAGGGGAAACAGACACATTATGAGACAAGCCTTCCATAGCATCTTGTCATTTAGAAAAGAATTTTTTTTTCCCCAATTAAAAAAAAAACAAAAACAAAAACAAAAACCCTCTTTAACCATACCTTTGCAGATTACAAACTGGTTATTTCTGCATATGTCCTTTATACAAATCATTATATTCTTCTGCATCTTAGGTTCATAGTTTGTATAAGAACATTAAAAAAAAGAAGTTTTTCTTGGCAAAGGCTGGTACATGTTAGAAGCACCTATATCGTTCCTATCTCTCCTAGAGAGTGAATTAGACAAGTACAGCAAGCTCAGAACAGGCAGAAGATAACACTATAAATCTATTTTGTAATTCAACCGTCTAGTGAGTCAAAGGATGACAAAACCCCGATCTTGTTACAGAATCTGTTAAACTTGCCCTGTTCTTACAAAGCTTTAAGCCTATGAGATACACCAGGTTATATCCTGGTGTACCTAACTGGTGTACATAAACTAGCCTTCAAGAGTCACTTGGGTTAACTCACCCAGACTCTTCATGGCGATCTGCCATGTTTTACAAGAACTTCAGTGGTCGTGTGTGTCTCTATCTTAAAAGTATCATGTGGAATAGAAAACTATTCTTCAATCAACATGAAATTATTTCAGGCATGTGAAATATGAATGAGTGCTCTCACTTAGGAAAAAAAGCAACTTGCTCCTGTTGTAGCTTAGTCCTCCACATGTGAGGCATTCAAGAAAATAAAAAATTGTTAAGAAGGCACTGCTTAACACCATGCAGTGCATTCTGCATTTGCTTCAAAATCCAGAATTACTAATTCTCCATAATTAAGAGAACCGTAGCATAACAGAACTGGTAATGTCTCCAGTAACATTCACGACAGTTTTTAGTAAGAGATTAAGTTGTTCAATATAAGCTACACCTGCACAGAAGACTAAGGATCCACGACCATCCACACTTTAGGTAGTTCAACACAGCCTTCATTCCTCATGATGGAAAAATAAAACCTCTTTCTATCCATTTTAATATATGTATTACAAATTAAATACAGAGTATACTACACGTATCAAAAATTTTGCTTAACTGGATTGCTGAGAAGAGCTTCCTTTTTGCCTCTGTAGGAATGAAGTTTTCTTAACAGAAACAGTCAAAATTGCATTGCCTATCATAGAGAAAGTGGAAGACTTTTCAATTCTTGTTCTTTTTGTTCATTTTAAATATTTGGCGGGGGGGGGGGAGCTTTCTACTTTTAAACAGCTTTATAAGCTCTAAAATGCATGTTGTTCCCACATGATGTAAATTATGGCTAAAATAAAAGTTAAGATAACACTATAGAATTTGAAATATGACCTGGATTTGACTTACTACAGTAATGGTACTTTGGGAAAGGATAATTTATTATTCTTGAAACCTAACATTACTTTAAATGTAAGTGGAATTTATAATTCTTCAAAACTTAAGTTTAAAAACAAACAAATGTAAAATACCAGATTATGAGGAAGCAATTCAAGTCTGACTTCAAAGAGATCTTATCAGTTAAGATCTTCCACTATGGGTTATTGATGTTATGTCTTATGTTACAGACATTAATTGTCAGGCTTTTTCGATCCTTTGCATGTGAACACAGAAAAAAAAAAAGAAAAAAAAAGTATTTTCTTAAATACTTTGTATCTATTCTAGTCCCAAACAGCACATCCTTTCTTCTTCTTCATAAAGCTTATCCAGTGAGGCTTTAAGTCCTTAAACTTTTATTCAATATCCACATTCAGACAAATCACGAGACAGGAGTTTCACCTATAGCTATACAGTGCTACAGGGAAAATATGAAAAACTGCTAGTCAGTATGCCTAACATGTTTAACCACTTCTGGAAAAGGCATAAATATGATGTGCACAGGCCAAGCACAAGGCTGCATTTCTTCTAGGCCCTGCATTCCTGTGTATTTAAAAAGTAAACAAGACAACCACCCAGCCTTATTGATTTATTATATTATCAGTCAAAAGAAAAAAATTTACATCCTCATCTCTAAACTGGAGAGATATGGATTTGATGGACAGACCACCTGGTGGGTAAGGAATTGGCTGGACGGCCACACTCAAAGAGTTGTGGTCAATGGCTCAATGTCCAAGTGGAGACCACTGACGAGTGGCATTCCTCAGGGGTCAGTATTGGGATGAGCCCTGTTTCACATCTTTGTCAGCAACATGGACAGTGGGATAGAGTGCACCCTCAGCAAGTTTGCCCACGACACCAAACTGTGTGGTGCAGTTGACATGCTGGAGGGAAGGGATGCCATCCAGAGGGACCTTGACAGGCTGGAGAGGTGAGCCCATCTTAATCTTATGAAGTTCAAAGCCAAGTCCAAGGTCCTGCTCTGAGGAGACCTTACAGCAGCCTTCCAGTACCTAAAGGAGGTTTATAAGAAAGATGTGGAAAAACTCTTTAGCAGGGTCTGTTGTGATAAGACAAGGGGTGATTGTTTTAAAATACAGGGAAGTTGATTTAGTTTAGATATAAGGAATAAGTTGGTTTTTGGGGTTTTTGTTTTGTTTTTGGGGGTTTTTTTTGTTGGGTTTTTTTGTTGTTTTTTTACAATGAGAGTAGTGAAGCACTGGAAAAGGTTGCCCAGAGAGGTGGTAGATATCCCATCCCTGGAAATATTCAAGGCTGGCTTGGAGGGGGCTCTGAGCAACCTGACCTAGTTGGGGATGTCCCTGCTCCTTGCAGGGGGGTCGGACTAGACGACCTTTGAAGGTCCCTTCCAACCCAAACTATTGTATGATTTGAAAACAATCAAAATATTAAAGAAACGAAAACAGTTGGGTCAAACAGTTGTAAGTAATGACACAGTAAGACAAAGCTTCTGCCCATGAAATGAAAGATGTGTTGATGACGGCAGCACAACAAATACCTCACAGAGTTGAGCAACCACACAAAGCTGTAAACCTTAACCATAACTGGATGATTTTAAATATCTATGAAAGGCTGTTTTTATTAAGTAATAACTGCTCACATACATCTTTCTTCTCTAAAAATGGATCTGTATCTTCACTGAAAGATAGCTTTAGATTTCTTTTGGACCATGGCAGCAGTCAACAGCCTGACTAACATCTGCTCCGTGCTTCGTTTTACTAATCTGTTCAACCCATCAAGCGTCGACTCTAAGAGCCTCTTACTGGATATTACAAGAGATCCAAACCACACAGAATTTAAGGAAACACCAAAAGGTACGGTCAAGACTTCCCTAATACAAAATCATAACTCAGAAGTTTATGTCCTTTCTACAGTAGGGTAAGCAGCAGCTCTGTTATCTTACTTGCACCATTTTGCTTTTCTACTATTATTCAGAAGTCCATTGAAAAGAACAATTTCCACACCATTCAGCAAAAGCTAACTTCTAGAACAGGCTACCAAACAAGTTAAAGTTGGTAAGCAGAGGGAGGGCTAAGTTTCCCCCACAGCTCATCCAGGCTGTTAAAGAAGAAAGAATTAAAAAGAAAAAAAATATAAAAATTCAACTTTCTAAGCTCAAATGGTACCTGATTCAAAAAGCAAGGTGAAGGAAGCCGTGACTCTAGGAAAGAAAAAAAAAAATAACAAAAACAACCACCCCACCACAACTCACCACTAAATATTTCTCCAAATTTCTATAGTTTCACTGTGTCAAAGATGCTAAAATAGAAAAACAAAAAATAAACCCCAAGATATCACTATTATTTATACAGTTATCTTTGAGAGTGAAAAAGATCTCATAAGAGTCAGTTAAGGAATGCCAAAGGGCTGGCAAGGTAGGAAATATCAGGTGTGGGGTTGGGCAGAATAGGGTGGAATAGAAAAAAAAAAAAAGGTGGGTTTTTTTTCCTTAAATATTAAGTGACTAGAAAGTAAGCAAAATTAATCAAAGAATGGAAGTTAGTTGAAACAGGTAAACATGGGCTAAATGCCATTAGTCTGTAATCTACAGAATAAAGAAAAGCTAAGTGTTGTAAATCAGGGATCACTTCGAGCACACTTAAAAAACCTCGAAGTTAAGAACTAATTCCAACACGTCCTGATGACTTCTGCCTACTGCTTTGAGTGCATATACACTTCAATATGACAGCATCATGAGTTACAACAAAAGTAGAAGAGCATTTGGAAAGACACGCGAACAATGCAAAGGATTAGAGATTATAAAACCCATTTACTTTATTACATTGGTCAGTATTTGCAGTCCATTATCTCAGAATCCTGAAAATACCTGTTCCTACCAATTATATATTTATTATCTACACGCTAGAACTACCTAGCTGTAGGGATCCTAAATCTATCAGCACAAACCAACAATTTTTTTTTTGTAAAGAAGAGACAGGCTGCAACAAGTGGGTGCAACATGCTGGAACAAGTGGTGGTGCCCAGCTCAGTTATGGAGCAGAGAGGGCACCATCTCCGGTGGTAACAGAAAAACACTTCAAGCACACAGCCTTATGCAGGCACAGGGAAAATATCAGCACATCAAGCTAAATAAAATTCAGGTATTTATCAACAAGCATGAGCTGGCACTATATAAAATTACAGCTATTTTTTCAATAGGATTTATTAAGTTTCATTTTAATACTTAAAATTGGTTTCGGAATGATAAACCTCGGGGTTTCCTGATGCAGCATACACAAATAACAGACCGTAATTTCAGTCTAAAAGCCACTGTCAGAGCAGAAATCCTTTTAATTCTGACAACAGTCAATAGGTGTTTAGTTAAGAAAATAAAACCATAGTAAAGCATTACTTTTGTTATAAACCTCTGAGCTTTCACGAATCTACTGCTCAGTAACTTCTCAAGCTTGAGAAGACATCTTTGTGTTTGATTTCCATGAAATCAGGGGAGTTATGTTTCTTTGTATGTTTTATACATTTTTGTACATAAACGTTATCAAACATGTCTAAATTTCACTATCAAGCCAATACTTAAATGTAAGCAGCTGCAGTACTTTTTAAATGAAGGAAATTACTATCACCATTTTCCCTGCCTCAATCCCCATATCATTACTTTCAGTTTCTGTTGAACAGGAAAGCTTTTATTCCCGGCACTTTCAGTTTCAGTTTAGCAGGGAAGTGCAAAAGAATGAATTCTGCTTGAGAAAGTAATCCAAAGATAGGACAGCAACCAGGAGTCAGGGGAAACTGAAAACACAGGAGCCACAGGAGACTGGAGGAGAACAGCTATCTAGGAAACAAAATT
>JAAGAY010038305.1:3234-28394 GCA_011801015.1 Ardeotis arabs
GGGAGCGCGGCGGGCGGCGCCTCCGCGGGGCAGGGTGGCCGGGGCCGGTTCGGCGCTGCCCCGCCGGTGACCCCGCGGGCGGTCGGGGCTGAGGGGCCCTCTCCGGGCCGGGGCGAGCTCCGCCTCGGCCCCGGCGCGGGGGGGCTGGGGCGTAAATCCCCGCTCCGGAGGGAAAAGGGAGGCCACTGCCCGTCCCCTCCCCGCCGGAGCCCTGCGAGGAGGCCGGCCCTGCCGGCCAGCGAAGTGCAGGTGGGCACGAAACTCGGGGAAACGCGTCCCTTTGGGGCCGTTTTTAAGGCCCCCGGGCCCGTGTGTGGTTACACTGGCGGCTGCACCTTTCCGTTCACCTCGTCACGGCCGTTTGGGGGCTCGGGGAGGTGACAGCCTGGTGTGGGCAGAGCGCTCCGGGCTGTTCTGCGTTTTCTGGGTGTTTGGTGACGAGAACGTGGGATTTGTTTGTGGTTTTGGTTGTGATGGTGAGCTGGAGAAGAGAAAAGCAAAGGCTCACAGGTTTCTTCTTTCTTTTTTTGATCTCTAAACAGCTGTGGCTTTTTCAGACTGTCAGCACTGTGCATCACATAGAGTAAACTCTGAAATCAAGATTTTGAATTCACCTCTGCAGATAGTTCTAATTAACCTAGGTCTCGAAAATAATTCACATCCCAGGCACAGCTTGTGCTTTTCTCTTGAGGAAAACACGTGCGCTGATAATCCTGTGTGCTGGTGCCCATAGTATGAAGGTGTTTCTCTTTGGCTAGCTTTCAGGGAGAAAGAGAAGGGTTTTGTTTGGTAAAACTTCGCAGAAGGTTGCAATTGCCAAGTGGTTGCTGCTGCTTTGGAAAAGCAAGAGGGTGGGCTTTTAAAACTTGGATGCTACTTTGCATGTGTGACGGTGTCAGTGGTAGTCCCAGGAAATATCAAAGGTACCTGGAATGGCCTCACTTCTCTATTTAGTAGAGATGTGTATCACTGCATGTAGTGTTCTTTAGCTTGACAATGCATGTATTCCTTCTTGGAAAGCTAACAGTAAAGCAAAGGAAAAACAAAAATTAAAATGCAAACAAACCAGATTTCAGGGGTTTCCCTCTGCAGGGGATAGACCTTAAACAGTAGGGGAAAAACACATGTATATTTAATTGTCTTAAGCTAAGTGAGTTTAGTATCGCAAATACTGGGTTATGGCTGTGGCATTGGTTTGTGCCCTGCTGTTTGTGGCTTTTGGTAGACTTTCAAGTTTCAGTAACTTGACTTGCTGATTGTAAATTTGTCAGCCATCACAGTGTCTGGCACTCCTGTGTCTCAACTGTAGACTCAGATATTGTTTAATTCAGTGCTAGGGGAGTTGTATATATTTTTCAGAGCATTTTTTCTTCCATATGGTAAATATGATGAAACATTGCTGCTGCCGCCACCACAGCTGTGAATAAAGCACAGTGATGTTGGCATCTGACTTGTGGGAGAGTCATCCAATTGCTTGTTTTGAGAATAGTATTTTTAGAAAGCGTCGTCTTTTTCCTTATTTGCCACTTAGAAAAAGTGAAGGAAGAGATTTAGGGCAGTGTCAGAAAATGAAAAAACTGAGAGCAGGCCAGAGATAAGTGTGCCCCAGATTAATGGGAGTGGTGTGTAGCTACAGCTGTCTGAAGTGATATTGCAGTATGTACTTTGCCAGCCAGTGCCAGTAGGAAGGAGGGATTCTGCAGCTCTCCTTGTCCTGTGGGGTAAGTCCGCTGGTTAGCAGCACCAGTTGTCTGTCACAGATGACTTAGTACTAGATCTTGCCAATATATTCTGTTGGTAGTGGTTGTTGCTAGATAAGTAGTTGCAAATAGATTTCCAATGTGAATAATTTCTGAGGGCAGACCTTCAATTATTGAAGATTTTTTGTAAAGAGCCACTCAAATTTGAGATGCTGTAAACATGTTGGTTAATACTGTGGTTCTGCATTTGAACTTAGAAACTCTTCAAGTAGGAGTGCTTTTTCTAAAAAACAACAACAACAAAAAGTTAGAAGGGCTGTTTTCTCCTCCTGCCTCTTTCCTCCCCCCACCTTTAGTTGATGTGCTTGCTATGCAGTTTGATTGAAATCACTGAGGGATGCGGGGACTTAGCGTCTCCACATACAAGAACTTAAGTGACACGTGTCAGGCTGCAGGAGAGACAACATTGGAGCTCCAGGAGTTCGTGCTTTCCAGTGGTTAAGCCCTGCAGGCTGTCTGCCAAATAACCTCGTCTGTACCGCCAGTGCGATGTCGCACACATATGTTGAGAGGTCTGTGTCTCTGCGCAGGAAGGGTGTGCACACTTGTGAGAAGGGAGCAAGAGCCTGCACCACAGCTGAACAGCAAAGTGAATGCTGATGAAGTTGAAAAATGGTCTCCAGGCACCTGTGCAGTACATCTGGAGATCCTGAGCGTACCTCAGTAGGACACGTGTCTCGCGTGCTGCACAACCGGGAACTGTCCTTCAGAAGGACAGTAAGACAGCTAGTCACAGGGTAACGGACGAAGAAGGGGTGTGTGTGAGGAACCAGGGTCAGGAATTGCTGAGGGGTTTTCTCATTTCTTTGGAGGGCAGCAGGTGGGAATGGAAATAGAATCTTTTGAGGGAAGATTGTTTTTTAGCTACTGAGCTTGTCAGGCACAGGGTGCTTTACATATTAAATGAGTGATGCGGCAGCTGGATGGAATTGCAAGCAAGATGACTTTCTTGGTTAGTGCTAACATGTGGGGCTCCTGTGTTTGCAGGCTGGAATTAGCTTGCTTTCCTGGAGCTTTGTGTCTCTCAGGTCTGCCTTGAAACCTGACCGTCTTTGCCACAGTAGAGCTGTGTTTCTTTGCTTGTAACCAGCACATGAGCCTGTGTCATGTAACAATGTTTTCAGCTTTTGTGATCACTTAGTGATTTTGAAAAAGAGTACATCAGCTTGTTCCCAGCTACTGCTTGGAAACTGGGGTGGAAGGGGCAGGCAGAAGAGCACTGATAAATAATGTGTTTGGCAGTTGGGCAGAATTTTGTCCTACAAAATCCTAACTGTACCATCCTAAGGACTGCATTTGAAAGTGTTCGTAAAAAAAAAAAAAAATAAAAAAAAAAAAAAAAAAAAAAAAAAAAAAAAAAAAAAAAAAGAATGAATGAATGTGTCTGCCAGTACTCTTGGGACCCAGATTCTGCATATCTCAGCAGACAGCCATTGACACGTGGAATAAATGTGTATGTGCAGCTTAAGAAGACTTCTGTAGCAGTTTTGTGGACCACAGTCAAAATATCTTCCAATCCACTAGTTAGTTGTCCATGGTAGAACTTCTCTGCCCACCTCCTTTGCTGGCTGCTTGTAGGTAATGAACAGGGAGTGGAAAATTTGCTTCTTGAAGAACTCCGTAGAAACTGTGCACACAGCAGCTGTGCTCTTTTCCTGTTGCTCTGCTTGGGACTGTTTTGCAGAGGGTTTCCCAGAATCAGAAGTGTCACTTGTTTCATAGTTTTGAATAGCCTAGAGGGAGGAGATGTGCTCAGTGGGTATCTTACCCCAATCTGCTGATCGCAGGAGAGTCTAATAAAATTATTTTGGTTCCAAATCTTCCCTGAATTTAGATTATTTCTATTAGACTAAAATAGAAAAGTGACTTTGTTAGGTGTGGAAGTTCTAAGACGGTGTGAGTGGCTGCCCAGACTTGGGCTACATCGCTTTGGTCTTTCTGTCCCATGTTCCTAAATTTACCAGCCTCTTAAAACAGTAAGGATTTGGCCTATTGTTTGTTCTCAATTCTGCTCTGCATTAGCATCCTAATTCACCTCGTACGTACTCATTTCACCTTGTAGCCCTAGTCAATGTAATAGCAATAATTTCTAAAAGCACAAAACATATATGGGAATGCCTTCTTGTCTTTCACTGGTAAAGATAAATGTGTTTTCAGGGCATCGGTGTCTCAGCCGAGATACTGTTCCAACATCTCCTTTCAAATGAAATGAATTTAGTTGTCTGTGACTTTTAGCTTCCAAAGTGTACAAATGGATGTTGGCTCCAGTGTGCAGGTACCTGAGTTTAGGCTGCATACATCAGCACAGTTCGTGCTGCAGGAACATGTCATTGATGCTGGGGGTAAAAAAAACCTCTGTGTTTTGAAATTTATGAACTTCTGAGTCATGAGAAACCAGAGCCGCAATCTACAACCATCTGTGATCACAGAACCAGTTGCTCAGTTGAGTTTCAAAGGCGCGGGTTATGTCAAAGAGATATGTGCAATATATAGAATGGGTCACCTTGGTGATGGTTTTGAAATGCGTTCCAATTTCTGAATTTATGGGTCTTGCATTAATTGGCAGTCATGTTTCAGCTGATGCACCCTTCTGGGTACAAGCAGTCTATCAACAGAGAAAAGACGCCATTTGGAGCTGATGATTGTTTGTAAACATTTGAAAGATTTCTGTGCATAAGCATGGAAAAAGCCTCATCAATCTTAAATACTCTGCTTCCATTGCAGAGGATGCTGCTGAGATATAAGTGGGGATATGTTGGTTTGGTTTTGCCTTCTTAGTAGGCTAAATGTTAGGCATGGAAGGTACTTTGTTAGGTATTCTAGACAGCAAGTGATGAGTGGGGTGGTTTGTCAGTGGGAGAAAAGCTGTGTCTGTATCTTCAGAAGTGTTGGTACACCTCTTCTATTTATGTAAATAAGTGGTCCTGTTAATAGGTAGCTGCATTGAAATGAGATGTGCTTAAGCAGTGCATCGTATGAATCTGAAGCACACAGGCTGTACCAGCTAAACCAAATGTGCATTGCTAGTGAAACTGCAGGTTTAGAGGATAAAGAGAACACAGCACACTTAGTGCGTGTAGATGTAAGTAAATTCTTATTGCTGCGTCTCATGTTGAGCAGATAGAGGCTGTGTTCTGGCCAGGGAGATCGTTGTTAGAAAGCTGAATCAGGAGGTTGCTCATGAAATAGTTGTTCTGCACGTGTCTTGTGGCTTACCTCCAGCTCAGGTCAGTTCTGGCTTGGTTACAGTGTGATCTGTAGGAGATGTGCTATATTCTTATTGCAGAATGTCCACTTTATTGTTAGACAGCTTGTTCTTGAGTCAAATTCAGTCCTTAGTCCTCTTGTCTTTCCCACAGTGACTCTAGAGGAACAAAGATGAGGGAAGTTCACATGTGACTCTGAGGAAGTGCTGTCCAGGGAGCGTGGGGGCAGTCTTCTTCTAAAGCACCACTGATCAAAAACAAAGGAAAATTCACATTGCAAAACTGAAATACTTTGAAAGCTCCAGCTTTGCTGAAGAAAGCACGTGCTGCTTCTAAATTTCTGTATAGCTCAGAAAGCAGAAAACATTCAATAAAAATCTTCTTTTTAAAGAGTAGCTGACTAGGTTGTTTTATAGGTAGGAGCATGAGAGTTTTTAAAAAAGCTTTTTTATTGATTCAGTTGCATTACTGTCTGACAGAAGTGAATTTAGACAAGATAATAAAGGAAGAAATTCAGTCCTGCGGTAGGAGGATACCTTAATGAACTGCCTGTCCATCCTCCGTGGTGTTCTTGAATTTTTCTCACTGAACCACCTGGTTGAAATAAAACAAGAAAGGACATTAGTTCTTTAACGGTAGCTCGTGTTTTAGTGCCTGTAACTTGCCTTGCTAGAACCCTTGACTTGTGAGCATACCTCTTGTCTCCTCAGGACTGCAAGCTAAGAGAGTTTCAGATGCCTAAATATGCGGCTAGAACCAAAATGCTTTGGTCATCTGAGACTACCCAGTATGAAAAATGAGCCAGTAGTTCACAAGCAGATTTTGCGTGAAGAGGAAGCTTTTGAAGCTGTTTTACATTAGGAAAGCTGGAGGACTGATGTTGAAATAGCATGGCAGGGAGGTCTTTCTCACTCTGCTTTTGTCAGTCATTGTGCAGGATAAGCATTGCTAGAAGATGTTGCTCTTACCTATGTGCTGCTTTTTGAACTTGTTGTGTTAGGAGGATAAAAATAATCCCCAAAGTGTAGAAGAAGAATATAGCCCCTTTACCACAGTAGTGTTGGCAGGGTGAATGGCTGCCCTGCGTGTGCTGTCAGGACAAGGAGGAGGCCTTGAAAGGAAATAGATGCCTATCAGTAATGTGAATAAAGGCTAAATTTTAGGCTTGCAGTTATTTAGGTGGTCTCAAAAATGTCTGTCTGGTTACCTAGGTATCTTAAGAGTTGGGAAAAGGACTTAATGTGTTCATACGTGTATACATAAAGGACAATATTTAATCACCCAGTGAATGGCAAGCCCTCTAGGACTAATGAAGATGAAATAAGCACAGTAATTCCACTTGCCAGGGAAAAAGGTGATTGAAATGGGAATTCAATCATCAAGGATTTCTTTCAATAAAATTCCAGAGGGAAAACCCAGTCTTGCTGGATCGTAAGGAGCCATTTCAGGCTCCTTCTTGTTTCTTCTGGCTCCAGGAATTTTCTTGGTGGCACTCTCAGCAGGAGGAGTGAATCCCAGATTAAGACAGTCTCCTGGCAGATAAGAGAACAGAAATACTTCCTAATCTCTGATATTTGAGTGCCTAGAAGCTGCATCTCCTAGTTGGTCTGAAAGAAATGCACTGTCATATCTCAGATTCTCACTATGTGTTTTATCTCCTGAGGGCCTCTTACAGGCTTTTGAAGTATCTGGAGGAGAGGGGTTTGATTGGTTTTGCATGTTTGTGCCAAGTCCCATGGTAATTAGAAAAACTTGAGGTTATGAGATGTTGTGGTATACGTATTATGGGGCACAATAAATAATTGTCTGAACAGCTGCTTTTGCCTGTGGCCTTACAACTTGGGGTTGAACTTCCTTTTGTTCCCTGATAGGTTCTGCTAACCTCCTCTTTTTCACACGCACATGCACCACTCTTTGTAATCTTCAGTAATTTTTTTTTTCCTGGAAGAGCAGTGCATGTGCTGTACAGTGCATCTCTGAATGATTGTGAGGCTTTTACCTCCCTGCCAAGTTTTAAAATTCACCTGTGGGTTAGCAAGCACAGACAAATAAATTTTGCCTTGTTACCTAGTCTAATTTCTTCAGGAAGTTGAACTTTATTAAAAATCAAAAAGAAACTGCAAGGTTGAAAAATCAAGCTCTAAGAAATTTGGAAATGCTTGGATTTAAGTTGCCCAGATGCTTGCCGGGATTTGATCTGAATCGGCACCATTTTTCTCACTGTTGGACACAGTGGGAGAAAGTGCGTACAGATGCATATGCTTCGGTTCCTTACCTGTGTAACAGCAAGGTATGTTCAGTCCTCTCTGAGAGATTTTGGAACTAATATTTCAAGTATCATGGGATGTGGATACCATCCCTGTATACCTATGTATTCACAAAAGGTAACTTTTCCATGTGGATGAGCTAGGTCAGCCTGGAGTGCATGGAATTTGACTAGGTCCCAGAATAAATGTACTTTCTCCTGTGAGCAGATCTAAGCACCTGAGAACGATATCTCCTAGAACAAAACAGTGGCAGACTTGCCTATCAGTGTGGCTGTCCAGCCTCTCATCTAACCATCCTGATATTGTGTCATGGATTCCCTGCAGAGGCTGGAACCCCACTGTGGTGGAGCTGGGAACCACACTGAACAGTTTTGCTTTCTCCAAAGGTCAGGTAGAAAGCAGTGCTAGCTAGCATGAGCAAACTTCAGAGAAGGTATCTCTCTTCAGCATCAGACGCATCATTTACCCAGTGGTGAGAGTGGGTTGAGGTTTTCTAAAATGTCACTTGGTGGAAAAAAAATCACCCAATGTTTCTGTATAGAAGTCTATTCTTAACTGAAACTTGCAGTTGACTATTTTTAAGAGCACTCCCATAGAAAAGAGACGTTTTCAAATGCCAGCAGGCCTTCAGTCAAGCTTAGAACTTTAGTTTGTATTTAGGGCCAGCTCATTCAGTGGTGGAAAACCACTGTGGTGTTTTGCATGTAAACCAGATGAGAACCTAGCACAGAGCTGAGCATCAGAGTATGATGCTGAGCATCATACTGACTGATGTTATAGTTGGACAAATATTTTCTCTGAGGATAGTCTTATTAGTTTCAACATCTCCACTTCGTGTTGTCTCTTCAGTGTTGCTGCTGCAGTTGTTCCTGCAGCTGTTAGGTCATCTGAGCTTAAAATGCCTTAGTAGAGTGGGCAAAAAGGTTGTTTTAACCTGAATCTGCTCTCCAGTCTAGTTTACTGCACAAGTCAACAAATAGTTAGACCAATCCAACAGAGACAGGACAGCATAAAAGCAGCCAGTGGGTTCACTTAAGCCCACAACACGACCAGACGACTTTGGCCAGGCTGAACAGCGTGAGGTGTCAGTGGGCTGGCATGTCCCCATTCCAGCTGTGAGTCTCAGGCAGGGGTTTCCTTCTGCTGTACTTATTTAGAGCTGTCCACACTGCATGTAAATCATGGAAACACTGAAGCAGAAAAGAGCAGTTCAGCTTATCTCCTGTTTGTTTCAGCTTACTCTGGCATCCAAGTTTCCTTCACTTGACTCCCTGGAAAGGGGGAAGGCATGGTCGTGGTTTTAAAATTTGTATTATGCACTGTAGCAAAAACAACAGAGTACTTGGGCAACGGTGTCTTACCTTGCCCGTGCAAACTTCTTGCATGTTTTTGAATAAATAGTCTGTTACTGAACCTCTTGGACTGTTGCAGTGTAACAAAGCATTTGCCTTGCAGCTCTGGAGCTGTGTCAGTAGCTGTTGCCTGACCAGGGTGTGGAGCTCAGTTGGGTTCCATGGGCATTTTGTTCCCAGGGAGCATGCAGAAGCCAGGCTCTTGGTCACTCTACATTTTTCTTGCCCAGCCTGCAACTGTAATCTCTGGTTTGGCTGACCACTAGCAGTGGATAACGTGAAGGCATGAATTGCTGAAGTCCCTCTGTACACACGTGGAGGGACGTGTGCCAGCGGTCTGAATTACATTTCGCGCTGGCCAGGCAAATGCTCTTTTTATAGAAACGTATTTTAACCAAAGCTAGAAAGCAAAACAACTCACTTGGAGGGGAAAAAAAAAAAGGCTAGAAACCAGAATGCAGAGCGCTGATCAGACTCAAGGAGACTGTTGCATTTGGGGAAGTGGAGGGGAGGACTTTTGCTGAATTTGCTTTATTGCTGAAACCTTTTTGACAGCCATCCTGTATCTTCAATTACTTAAAAGTGATCTGGAGGAAAAAGATATTTTTGCAGAATCTAAGACAGCAAAAAAAGCAGATTCTGAAATCCATGAAATCCACCCTTGCTTATCAAGGTATTCTCAGTGTGTGAGAACAGGACTGCTCTGGATTTAGAGCCAACTCAAAAACTGGATTGAGAAAGGCTAGTTTTACCCTACTGATGTGTTTTGTTTTGTGGGTTTTTTTTTTTAACAGCAACAGAGTTGAAAAGGTGGCATCTGTGCATCTTCAGTTTGCTACTTTTATCAGTCGAACTTTGTTACCAGAGATGGCAGACACTTCTGTTTTTTTTCTTTTTCCTTACAGTTCTTAAACAAATATTCTAGGTTATGCCATTAATTTTTAATTCTCTTCCATTCCTTTTACTTGTTGCAGTTCTTGTGTGGTTGGTGAAAATAAAGCCTGCACTACAGGGATGCAAGAGGATCAACAGCCTGAGGTAGGGCTTGGAGCTGAAGATTTTTTTCTCAGTAGAATTGCAGGGAAGGTCAAGACTCTGAATCAGCCAGGTTCTTCCACTCATCCTCAGAGGTCTGCAAAGTCAGGAGTCAAGAGTATCAGTGTCAGACCCATTTTAAAAGGGATGGGGGACTGAGTGCTATTGTTTTGCCACATTTAGGTTCTTCTATTCAGTGTCCTTTTCCCTACAATTGCAAAAGCTGAAAAGGATCTTTTGTGTTAATTTACTTGTGAGTAAGGATTTGCAGAAAATAATCTAGCCTATGACCTTTAACGTTTAGGAGGAAAAAATGTTTGATGAGTAAATTGAAGAAATTATATATGAATGATCTCACTGTACATAAGTACCTTTCCAAATTGAACTGAGGTGCTTTTTTCTACAGTTTTTGTTCCTTTTCTTCTTCTTTCATATCCATGTATCTCGAAACCTTCTTCCCGTGTAATAGGTGAAGCTCAGGAAATTTTTTTCTTACGAGATGTAAGAATATCAGTTCCTGTGTCCTGTTAATTAATTTGTGGGGGAGAAACAGCAGACTCTTAATATGCTGCTTAGTGCTTTTCCCATTGCAATATTGTAAGGCTGTTACGATGACAAAGCCAGCGCAAGTGACAGGATTAACTCCATATGTTACAGATGGATAAATTTTTCAAAATATTTTTGTGACTAGAGTTACGTATGCAAGCAGTAGAGTCAAACCATATGTTGTGATCAAAAGCTGAGCTGGTGTTAAATTACATTTGTGAATGTAATTGCAATTTGTGGTGTAATTGTAGTTTGCAGTTATCCAT
This sequence comes from Ardeotis arabs, assembly GCA_011801015.1. Taxonomy (NCBI): domain Eukaryota; kingdom Metazoa; phylum Chordata; class Aves; order Otidiformes; family Otididae; genus Ardeotis; species Ardeotis arabs. The sequence goes on from JAAGAY010038305.1 coordinate 13,667, forward strand.
GAACAGACTTTTGCTTTGTAGTGAAAGGATGATATGTTGCTGTGAACATTTTAAACTTTGCACTGTAGAGCTGTTGCACTTTTTGGTCTTACTCCATGAAATACAATGATTAATTTTGCCTTACCTTCAGTGGGGCCAAGGTAAGACACTGAGGATTTATTATCTGAAAATTACTGTGTGACATAATGGAATGCAAGAAATTACTCTTGTTGAAAGCTCTTAACAATTGGATGCACTTTGTACAGTCCTGTTTTAAATCTTACCAGGTTAAGTACAAAGTAAATAAACCAATCATTCCTGCTAAAAAGCTGACATCCCTCAGGAGAGTTTGGCTGCCTGCTTGCTGACTCATTAATACTGCTTTTCATTTGGAAGGTATTTGAATGATGTATTACATCCTGTCTCTAACTTTTTGACTTAATGTTGTTCAAGAATTGCAGATTCTCCCAATAATCATTCCTGATTCAACTTTGAATTAACATAGTTGCTTAAAGATAGTTCATAATCAAACTTTCCCTGATTCTTAAGTCTGTCTCTCCTCCGCTAGCTCTGCCTTTCCAGCTTGGATGACATAGGCTGAATGACTGGGATTGTTTGAATTCTATGCACAGATTTTAAAACTTGCCTGTTAAAAGAAAGAAAGGTTTTGTTAGTCAAAGACCTGCCTTGTGTACTTCTAGTGATAATGTTTACAAGTCGGTCTTTGGGAATCTTTTCAATTACCCAGTGATCCTTCAGGGAACAAAACTATGCAGATGTTTTCATCCTTTTGACTTTGATTTCTGATGTGTATAAAGTCAACGTACATATAAATTTTATAACATTGGGTGTGCATATTGTGTAACTACCTTACACTTATTCTAACAGAACAAAATACTTGAGCAAACTCTTCTTGAATGGATACGTGTGTTCTTGTGAGTGATGATTAACTTTGTGAGATTGCTCACAGACTAATGCTGACTGGTAGTTGAGTCAAATATGCTATCTTACAAATGGCAATGGTATTATAACGATCAGTGCACACTTTAGTTTCCAACACAGAAAACACTGTAGTAGTGTTAGAGATAAACTTGTTCTTTTTATTCCAGAATAGGATTTTAATTTTTTTTAAACTCCATGTCAGGTATAAATATTATCTTTTAAAATAGGCTTGAAATAGTTTTTAATATATTGTTTGTCATACTTATCCAGCTAGGAGAAAACCAGTTGTAAAACCACAGACATTTTGAACTGTTGACACTGCTTAAATTATTTACTTGCTTGAATATTGTATGTAGGTTCAAACTGAGCAAACTCACAAGGGGAAAGATGTATTAAAACATTTCATTATAATTCCCTGCTTCCTTTTGAATTTGTTTCATGCAGGCTGCTGCAGATCCAATGTCCTCCTCTGATGCACCAGAAGATGGCCCAAAGGAAACGTCAAGTGTATCGCAGAATATCTGTATGTTTCTGGTTTGAGTGGGGAGGGTGTATTGTGTGGGAAGTGTATTAAGCTAAACGTGCATGCCTTTTCCTTTACCTAATAAAGATGTTGCTGTTAGCACAAAAGGAAGATGTGAATGAGGTCATATCTGACTTAATCTGTTCGTGATTTGTAGAAAAGCCCAGTTGCATAAACCAAATTTGGAAAGAGCAATAACATATTGATTGCCAGTTCGCTGCTCCCATGCTTTCAAAATAAAGTAAATGAGTTTGGATTTAGCAGATATACTCAGCTATTGTTTTAAGCTCTGTCATTGCTCTCTAAGTCAGGGATGGGTATGTATGTGTTTGCCTCAGTGTTCTGGCATCTACTGTATGATGTTCAGTCTGTTGTCCCAGGTGGCATACTTTGCCCATGCTAGCATGATGACGTTTTGATATGAAGGCCAAGCCTGCAGGATGTGGGAATAGAAATATTTCAGCCAAAACTGTCTTGTGAAGCCCAGGGAGAGTATCAGTCCTTAACTTTTAGTGGTAAGGATCAGATAATGACAGACACTTCTTTCTCAGCAGGAGAAAACAAAGGCTTCTTAGGAGTTGCTTTCTGTTTATTGATATGTTGTTGTGATGTTAATATGTAAGATCCTCATTTTGAACAATGGGAACATTTAGATTGTGCTTTCTGGCAAATAAGGCTCTGAACCACCTTAGGGCAAATTAGAGGGTAACAGCAACGTTAATGCTCAAGTTCCTGAATAATCCTTAGGGATCACAGCTTTCAGAAGTAACAGTCATGGGAGCAAACAGAGCCTTGACTAAAGCTATGGGAAAAGAATTTGGACCTAAAGAAGCAGATTAATTTTTTATGTTGCTTTTTTCTCCAGATGTAGAAGTTGGTTTAATAAAAACCATAGCTACTTTTGACAATGTTTTCCTTGATTATGTCCTTAAATGATAACATCTGGTACTGACTGTTACAGCAGTTTTTCTTCACAGGAGACATTATTCAGTCCGGTTCTGAATATGTGTATGAGGTGAAGGCTTGAAAAATTAATAGAAAAAGAATCCTTTAAGAGTTACTAAATATGTAGAAACCACTTTCAACGGGGGGAATCTGAGCCATACATGGCTTTAGACTAGGAGAGTATCTGGGAAGGTATTGTGCACGTTTCCCCATTTCTCACATTCTTCCTTGGATATCTGCTTTTGACCATTGTGGGAGACATGCTATTTGCTTAGGTAGGTTTTGTTTGATCTACTGTGGCTGCTTTTGTGATTATGTGACTGAGAGTGCTACAAATGCAACAGCCCTGCCTCTTCTCCTTCCTTTTACAGTCGTGTTTTCTCCACACCCTCCTTAGCATCACCATCTGTTTTGGCATCAACATGGTCTTAGATCAGACTGATTGCAACACACCATGTTCTTGCGTATTGACCATGAAGTAGTAGGCTGCTAAAATGCTCACTAAGAAGGATATTGGAGGGTGGCTTTTGGTTTGGGTTTTGGGGTTTTTTTGACATAAAATCCTGTGAGATAAGTATTTGTGGGACAGATCTGGAGCCACAGCCACGTAGCTAAACCAGATTAATGAAAAGCATGAATGTATGGTAGGAGGTTGTAATTTATCTGCATCTTTGACATCCTGCCTGCAAACTGTTCACTAACCTTTTTTATTCTCCTGGGATTATGATCCTATTCCGGGCTTCTGGACTACTTAAAACCTCTGCTAACTTGTGCAGCAGCTTCCCAGAGAGACCTGGTTGGAAACAAAACTCTGCTTTCCTACTTGATGATACTTTTTTTTTAATCTTACAGATTAAAGATAGCTCATTCAAAGTTACTGTATTTCCTGTTGATGTAAAACTGAAGCTTCTCTGTCTCAGTTAATGAGGCTTTCTGGCATTTTACAAGCTGCTTCCAAATGATAGAACTGATAGATCTTCCTGTTTTTCATGGGTTGATATAGATGGGCTGAACTCACATTGTAACATTTTGGTCTTAAATAGTTTGTTGTTGAAACTAGAGAAGAATGATTGGTTTCCTGACCTGAATGCCTCTTAAGATTTAAATTTCAGTTGTATACTTGTCCCTGGTGTGTTAATCATAGAAAAGGCTAAGATAGGATACCTGCCAGTACCAATATGTGCCAATATGTGCAGGTGACTTTACCAGCATACTCAAACCAGTGTGTATGTGTTGCTATTGTTTATACAGATAAAACCCCAAAAGGTAACACTTTTGTTCTAGTTGTTCTAGAATTATTTTTAAAATGCCTTTTTTTTTTTTTTAATTTAGTATATACCTTTTCTAAGTATTCTTTGCTTCTCTGTCCACCTCACCTGCCACACAGCTTCTCTCTTTCCCTTACTGAACTGCGTGGACAACCTGTCCCAGTGTCCACAGGGTAGGAAACCTGGACTGAGACCCATGCTTGGAGGCAGCCTCTCCAGTGGTGGCACTCTCAATGATGTAGCCTCAGAATTGAATGTAAGATTACAGTGGTAAATCAATGGCATTTTAGCTCTACTCTGCTGTTTAGTGGTGACATTTTTATTTTCTGTTTGACTTACCTGCACTTTATAGTCATGTGTGCTTTTCTTTTCTGTTTTTCTTTACATTTATAGCTGATGCAGACGCATTTAAAATTCTTCTGGAGATGAAGATGAAGAAGAGGCAGAAAAAAACTACTTTGCCAAGCACTGTGACCGAGCTTGACACCGAGGATGGTTCTAAAGTATATGTGGTTGGAACAGCCCACTTCAGTGACAGCAGCAAAAAAGATGTAGTGAAGGTAAATACTAAGTGGAAGTCCTTCAACAGCGTGTTTATAATGTTGTCAACTTAGCATTAAGTAGAATAAAGTCCAACTCTTCGACTTGGTTCTGTGCTGTAACCTGCAGGCTCTGTTTTTCTCAAGTTAGCTGTTGGAGGGTTAACAGCGCTGTGGGATGAACTAAGTCAGCCATATTATCTTAATAATTTTTGATGCAATATGTTGTTCTTCAATTGCAAATATTTTTATTTGTCCTTAAACAGCAAATCTAAATACAGTGCCACTGTTAAAAGTAGAAGTCTCACTAGTGAAGCTTACCCTGCCTGTCACAATACAGCATCACATCACACCAACACTGTGTACTGTGTGTGTTTGCATACTCGCTGTGATGGGGACGAGCTGAGAAGATGAGAAGCCTGGAACAGAAACTGCAGTTTACAGCTTCTCTCTGCCCAGGGTTTATAGTACTGAGCTGTAAAACCATGCTGCCCCAACGCTTGGAATCTATTCTCAAGATGCAAATAGGTCCGAAGCTCTAGTGAAAGTAGGAACTATTTCATACTGTACCTCGTGCAAAGTCTGCAGTTTAGAGTGGCTTTATTGTCCAGGAGCTGGAGAGGGAAGAATCTTGTGCCAGAATGATCAACACTGGTTCTAACAAAGCTTATTCTAACTTGGATTGCAAATGATCACTGAGTATAGTTAAAGGAACTTTGTGAATGTGAAAGAAGTGTAACATCAAGTTTTTCTACCCCTGCCCCAATTTGTTCTCCATCTTCATGTCCAAAAGCATCCAGTAGCTGAAGCATTTAACTGTCATCTCTCTTGATGTTTTTCTCAATACATAGCTATTTGGAGAAGTATTATTTACTCTTTCACTGTTCTTTTAATTGAAAATGATTGCTGGAATGTGCTTTTATTAAGTCCCTTTTATCATGAAAATGTCAATATTGGCTGCATTTCTGTTTAATTCTCCCTAAACTGATGTCAATAAATTCATCTTTTTCAGACAATACAGGAAGTGCAACCTGACGTAGTTGTGGTGGAACTATGCCAGTACAGAGTTTCTATGTTAAAGATGGATGAAAAAACATTACTAAAAGAAGCCAAAGAAATCAATCTGGAAAAACTTCAACAAGCTATAAAGCAGGTATGATTCCCACAGCGAGAATTAAAGTTGTGTGTTAAGAGCAATTTGTCAAGTTACAACCAAAACTGGTGTCTGCACCAGCTGGGAACTTAATACTCCTCACCTGGGTGAGAGTACTATTACAGTGGCAAAGTTAAGTTTGGTTTGGTTTTTGGGGTTTTTTTTTTGTTTGTTTGTTTGTTTTTGTTTTTTCAGCTGAGGTCTTCTGTTCATAATAGGATTGTTTGAGCAGTTGTTAATCTTAGCAGGAATCCTCCTGGGTTTAACAGTTGCTCCATTTGCAGGACACAAGTCTAACTTTGTAATTGCAGCGCTCTGCTAATATGTTTAAATATGATCATTATTCCTGCAATCTGCATCACAGCTGTTTAGGGAGGACTTAATTTTGGTGTTGTCTGTCATGATCTGTTTAGTTGCATTCCTTCTTCATCCTAGTGTGTTTCTCTTTCTTTTTAACTCTCATCCACTTGTCTTTCTCATTGACAGTAGATCTTGAGGGAGATTTTTGAAAAATTTGGGCTGGAAAGTGTGGAATTCTATTCAAATTATAACTACTGTGGCAGTTTGCCACCTGGGATGCCTGCACAAAAGAAGTGTTGCCCTGTATTTTTTCAGTTTCTCCCAGTTAGCTTGTATTTAATTAATTTTAAGTTAGGCACAGTGAAACAGTACAAAGTTTACTTAAAAAATGATAGGACACTTGATTAGAATGGCAGTATGTGGTCAATAGTAAAAAGGGTTTCCAGTGTCAAGCTGAATGAAGAAACTCATAGATCGTTATTTTGGTTGTGCGATGCAGTAATTATATATTAGAATTGTTGTATTGCTGTAACTGGGGAATTTCCAGGATTGTACCCCTCATAAGAATATAATCTACATCCATGCAGAAGCGCTTGCAGTGGCTAGGGGCCAGTTTACGTGTGTGTGTGTGTGTGTATACACATTTTGTCTTAGTGTAGCCTTTCTGACTTGTAGAGTTAGGCAATAATCAGTCTTTCCTGTTTTCTTTATTTATGTCCTATTAAAGGGAAACAACATTGCAAAACGCTTGCATATTGCATGAATTATTGCATCCATCTGTCTATTTTAGGTAAGGTGGACTGTTCTGATGCATGTAGCCAAAAGAATGTGTGTTCACAACAACCAGAGCAGCATAGCTGAGGGTCTTCTGATCTCGTAAACAGGCACAGAAGCCTTTTTTTAAATATCAAAGCTAAATGCAACAGTTTTTGCTGTGCTTATCTGTTAAGAGGAAAAGGACAATTAAAATAGCAGCTTTTTTCTCTGTGATGTAAATTCACGTTGACAACTTTGTAATTAGCACTTCCTACCAGGGCTTGAAGTGATCTTGTGTGCAGACAGTAGGAAATGCAGACTGTGTTGGCTCCAAAGCCAGAGAATAACAGAGATCCTTCCTACTGTTACAGCTCAATCTTAGTCTCCTTTGTCACCAGGGATAATGCAAATAATAATAAAATTTTTACATTGTGCCTTTTAAATAATATATTTATCTGTCTATAGTCTCAACCAAAAAAAAACCCCAACTTCCCCCTTTGATTCAGTAGCAGCATGGGTTAAATAGGGAAAAACAGTCCAACTGTCTCGTGCTAAATTGTAATGTCTTTGTTTTTCTCTAGTAAAAGAGAACCAGCTGATAAGTTGCTTAGTCATGCTTCAGTTGCCCTCTCTCATTGAAATACGCATTCAGGCCCAAAAGCTACACCAAAAATCAAAACTGCTTGTAACTTTCATCCTGGAGTATCAAATTAGGAAAAGAAAATTGTGTCTTTTTATAATCACTTGTACAAATCTTAAGCAGTAAAATTGCATTTCATTGCTCTTAATTGAGGTTGGAAGCTGAGCAGTGTTAAAATGAAATGATTACACACTTGGAGTTGGGTCACTGGCATTCACAGTTTATCAAGCAACTGTTGCAGGTTAAAAACAGCCTTCCTCCAGCCCCTTCTTGAATTTCAAAACCCTCACAGTTGTTTGCAGAGAGCTACCTGTTTGCTTTCCATTAAGCAATGCAACACACTAGTATCTGGCTCAAATGCAGGTAACGAAGATGTGCAGTAACAGTTGGTTTAAACCAAAGTGGTAAGACACAGATTTTTGTCTTACCTTCTCCCCAGGCTTCCTGTTTCCAGTGTCCCTCCTGTGTCCGTAACATGGCCGCAGTCTGAACAGGGCTTTAACTGCATTGTGTCCCTGTCTGGCTGTATGATTGCTAGACCTGACACAGAGGAGTTGAGACCTGAGGACTTGAGAAACCTTGTTCTGGAGTACAGAAGAAAGGGCTGGTGGCAGCAAAATCTTAGCTCAGCCTCGCTTGTTTTTAAGCTACTCCTTTAGGCTGAAGTTACCTGTGCAGGAATATGTTCTAACGTGTTTGGGTTTTTTTAGTACTTCTTGCCAGTGAAAAAGCTCTCATTTTGCACTGCGTAATACAGCCCTCCATGTTTAGGTGACCTACAGGATTGTTCTGTTAAATAAATTGGTTATAATGTGAATTGGTAGATGATGGGAATATCCATATGGACAGGAGCAGGCTGCTGTCACTTGCTACCTTCACTTGCGCTTTAAAGTCGAACCTCCTGTGTGCTTGCAGCAGTAGGAAAACCAGTTCCAGGCTCCAGGTGGCAAGGCTGTGTTTGCACAGGGCTGTGTCTGTGGGAATTAAGGTTTTTAAGAGAAGAAATCCAGAGGACTACAATACAAACTGTTTGTTTCTGCCCACAGTTCTGCAGTTAGTGCTAGGTCTTGTGACTTGTTATACAGCCAAAGAGTAGCCCCAGGGCCCCCTCCTTAGGCTGTGTTCCCACAAGTAGTATAAGCGCTTCTGTGCTGAGTCCGGTGGAAGATTTCTCTGCTTCAGAAGCCCTCTGGCAGATGCCAATAACAGATGCCTGGGGAAAGACATTAGAACCTGCAGTCATACCTTGCATGCCTGTTCCTCTCTGTTTCTGTCCTTTTCACTGTCTCCATACTAGTCATGGTGTCCCATAGAGTGTATCTTCCTCAGTCATCATCCTTTCCCAAGCCTCATGAGTATTTAATATGTTTCATCTCTTCTCGTATGTTTGGTATTTCCCTGTGCATTTTCTAGTTCAGGTATCTTGTTTTCAAGACAGGAGTCTGCTAAAGATCGTACAGCAGCACATTGATGTTTCTGTTTTGTTCCTTTCCTGGTAATCCCTCTCACTCTCCTTGCTTTCTGACTGCTATTGAATACTGGGCTGATAAAATCGGTATTTTGCTTTCTCTCTCCTGTGCACTAATAGCTCTGCATCCCTCTACCTGTGTAGTTCAGTTTCCTTCTACTTGTGCATTGCTTTGTGTTTTATGGCTGTTGCATCTGACCTGTGAAGTTACTGCCAGCCACTCAGGAATTAACGTCCTTTTGTGGTCAGCTGTCCTTTATCTGACATTTAATAATCTGCTGTTGATAACAGCCTCTTTTACTGTTTTGCTGCCATCATTCTTTGTACATTTTGCTCTTTATCCCCCAACACTTTCTGGCTGGCCAGTTGTTGCTGGTTGCTGCTACATACAGCTGCTTGTCACATCACTTTGATGCTGAGCAAATATGGCAGGCACTGAGTTTGATGCAGGTTAAGAGCACAGATGACTCAGACACACTTCAAAGTCGCATCCCTCTGTTAGCCAGCAGGGTGAATCTTTCTGTCACAGTGTAAAAATGCAACTTCAAATACATCAATCCTGAAGCAGAGATCAGCCAGCAAATAACCTCAGGCTGCATTATCCTAGGTTGGGTTTTTTTGTTGTTGTGAGCATTTTTTCTGAACTTCTGGAAACCCTTGTCCCTCAGGCTTTTGAACTGCATCTGAAGGATGCTGAAAACCTTTTTTTCTCACTGCCCTGTTTCTTCCTTGTCTCAACCCAGGAGCCCAGTGCTGTATCTTTCTGCCATGCTTGCTAGTTTGTAGCATAAAGCAGATAATCAAATGGCTTTAAAAATAGCCCCTCTCTTTTGCCAGTTCTGGTCCTCAGTGCCTATTCAGTCCACTTAACTGTAGAAAATGCCTGCACCCTTTGGAGAGGTCACACAAGCATCAGGTCTGGCACAGGGTGGGTTATTTGAGCATGGTCCTGGGAACAAGGAATGGAGACCAAGACCTTCCTCTGGTAACTTTACGCAGTTACATTAACTCAAGCTATCCCATGTAACCTCATCTTCAGTTGCATGAAATTGGTGATATAGCAGGAAATTAACCTTTGGTGAGAGAAGGGGGAATGCCCCTTTTGATAACAGTATGGACTGATGCCAAATTGGAGGACATGCGTAGCCAGAGTACAGATTACACCTGGAAACAGGTAACATTCAGCTGCTGAGTCTTAGTCATAAGAACAACTTGTTGAGGATGGCCAGAGCTGGACAGAAGGAACAGCTCTGAATGGATTTGTTTGAGATGTGTTTTCAGTCATTCTTTTTGTTAAAGGATAGGGAAGGGAAATTTTGCATAAGTATATATAGGAGATTTTTTTTTCCTTTCTTTTTAAAAAGAAGAGTCTTGATTTTAGGTCTCTGTTTAAAAAAAAAAAAAGAAAAATAGAAGGGGCCTTCGATGTGCTTGTGGGAGTGAGTCATACTCAAGACTGAGGTCTTTTCTAGGGTCTTCTGTGGTGAAGTCATGCACAGCAATTTCTTGCACAATGCTAGATTCTCTGTGTTTCTGCATCTGTTAACCTAGTCAGTCCTTAGCCTAGGGTTTCCCAGGATTGTGGAAGTGTTCATCATTAGACCACTAGCTATTTCCCTTTCAGTATCTCTAAAACGTGACATTCACTGTACCTTCAATAGGATGTGGTCCCTTTTCTTTGTAACCAGATAGATCAAGCAAAACTAAATGCACAGTATGAGCTGTTTTACCATTCAGTTATTCAGCCACTTTCTTCAAGCAGGTGGAGTAAATATAGACTGAGTTAAGTCTGGCTGCCCTCCTTTCTTTTCTTAACTCTGCCATACATTTTTGTTGCAAGGGGGAATACTTTGGCTGCACACTGAAGTGAAAGTTTGTATCACAACTGATACAAACTGCAATAAAAGAGTTGTATTGATGAGTGAATTGGCTCCAAAAGGTAGCTTCAGTGCTGCTTCTTCACTAAGATAATTAATGTTTTTTTTTCATGACTGTGAATAGTGCATTTGTCTTCTGAGAAATCCACACACAGCTTGTTGATTTTCTTTTTTTTTTTTTTCTCTTTTTAAATGTTTTTCTTCTTCTGCCAGAATGGAGTCATGTCTGGATTGATGCAAATGCTGCTTCTGAAGGTTTCTGCTCACATCACAGAACAGCTGGGAATGGCCCCAGGAGGAGAATTCAGGGAGGCTTTCAAAGAGGTGCGAACTTGAAACGGTTTTTCTGAGGTCAAGTTATACTGGCCTTTTGCTCCCAGAGTCGAACTAAATAAAACCATTTGATAGTGACTAGAAAAGAGTGCTCTGGCCACACTTCTGCTGAAGCCTTTGAAGTAGTAAGAATCATCTTCAGCTTCAAAGTGCACTTAAAAGTACAGAGGTTTGTAGCCCTGAGTGGCATGAAAGCAACTCCAAAAAGGCTTCAAATTATAAAGAGTTTTTCCTAATGGCATTTGTTTTCATTTCATTATTTATTTGTTTTGTTCCTGTGAAATAATTAGTTCTGAATTCTGGATATGGATCGTGGTACCGCTGCTGGTGGTGTCAGGGTTTCAGGCTGTGAAAACCAGGTCTAAAGCATTAATGAGATCTAAGGCATTAATCTAGAAGAATGTTTGGGGAAGTAAAATACCTTACTGGTCTGTTAGTCTTATCTGGTCTTTTAACATTCCCTTTTTTACTACTGCCAGCTGTGATACTGGGAAGTAAATAGTAGCTAGACTTCTACACTTTACATCACAGCTACTCCTTTTTTTTGTTTGTTTGGGAATACTGAGACACTATTTTCACTGCATGTGTAAAGAATATTTGCTACAAAACCAAAATATTTTTTGATGTTGAAGTATGACATTACTTGCTATTTTTTTTAAGAAAGCCCTTCAGTAGGGCCTGTTGTGGCAGGACTAGGGGTAATGGTTTCAAAATAGAAGGAGGTAGATTCAGATTAGATATTAGGAAAAAAACTTTTTACAATGAGGGTGGTGGAACACTGGAACAGGTTGACCAGAGAGGTGGTTGATGCCCCATCCCTGGAAACGTTCAAGGCCAGGTTGGACGAGGCTCTGAGCAACCTGATCTCACTGGAGATGTCTCTGCTCTTTGCAGGGGGGTTGGACTAGGTGACTTCTAAAGGTCCCTTCCAGCCCAAACTATTCTATGATTCTAAATGTTCTCTTAATAAGTGTGTACTCTGCTGCAGTGTGAAATGTTTACTAGTGATTTCTATCTTCTCTTTCAGGCCAGTAAAGTACCTTTCTGTAAATTCCATCTTGGAGACCGACCCATCCCTGTTACATTTAAGAGAGCAATTGCTGCACTTTCTTTCTGGCAAAAAGTCAAGCTTGCCTGGGGCCTTTGCTTCTTATCAGACCCAATCAGGTATGAATAAGCATCATATATGTTTACCAGGCTGAGTTGTTCAGTTCTTCGGTTTAACTTAGTAGGAGCTGGAGGTCCTCGGTACCCAGCCTGATGCAGTGAAACTTGGAGTTAGTGAGAAGGATAAATACACAAACTACTCTGCAGTAACTCATATTTTTTTGAAAGAAGGCTGGCTTTCTGATCTTGCTCCAGCTCTTTATTTAATTGTGATTTGATACATTACTTCCAGGTGAAGTGAAAGACTTGATGCTAGAGAATTCCTAGGGTACTTAAGAAAAAACTTTTTTAATTTTTTTTTAATGCAGAAAATAAAATCTTTTCCACTCCTGTGTGTGGATATTTTAAATAGAAGAGAGTAGGGCCTTAGTATGCTAATTTATACTTCCTTAAGATTTCCAGAGGACTTGGGCCTGCTGTGTGCTAAGTCACATCTGGATCAGGGCAGCTTGAGAACTGAATCTGCTTTGAACAGACCCAGAAGCTCGAAGTTAAGCCAAGGGGAGGTCTCTTGCTCCACCTACTTCCCCTACCTTTAAAGGGGATGCACTGTTTTTGTGTTTCCAAGAGAGCGTTCTTGGAAAAACTCCCAGTACTTGTTAGCTCCTTTATCCTCCATCAAAGCTTCCCACAGAATCCTTCTCAGCTGAGCTCTGAGCAAGGTGAAGTTTGCTCTTCTAAAATCCAAAACCTTTCTCTTAATGCTAGTCTTCAGCAGGATTCCAAACTCCACAATATTGTGATGACTGCAGCCAAGGCTGTCGGTAACAGGGAGATGTGCATAGAGGTTGAAAGGGAAAGGTGTTTGTAATTGGGAGGTTATTGGAGGGAGGGTAGTATTGTGCACCCAGCTATCAACATCAGTTTCTATGGAAAATGGAGTAATAATTCAAGATCAAATTTTTGTCAGTGATGACATTTCTATGCTCTGTGGAAAGCTAGCAATGCATTTCTCCTTTTGGTTGCACTGTTGACATTTGTAGTGTCCTTTTGATCTTGGAAACTACAGAAAGCACATTTGGCATCATTCTTCAGTAGACAGTCATGCAAAAATGGATCATTCTGTTGCAACAAAGTATGACTGTACCACAGCTATGGGTGCAAACAGAAGGTTAACACCACCTATAAAAATGTAAAAGCTCATTACATTTATTCCTGCAATTTTTATTTGTTTATCTCCTGCCCGTTTCCTATTATTCTGCTCAGGGAATTGATTTATAACTTTGACTTCCCTGCTGAAGACTTATGATTGGCACTAAGAACCTGCAGAATTCTTTCCATCCCATCAAACTGTGCCTTACAGTGTGCCTTTTTTGTTCCTTAAATAGAGCCTCTGTGTGTTCAGTGATCAGATCTGCTTCCTTGGGAGTGCTCTGTGTTGTCTTTTCTAAGCTTATTAATACACACGGAAAGTGGGGCACCATGATAACTGTTTCCTTTGAAGCCCTAGAGCTTTTGCTCAGTTGAGTTAGCCTTCAAACTATGAAGGGTAGAAATTCAGTTGAACTGTGTAAAGGCAAATGACATCTCATCTGTGTCTTTGCCTCACTGTAGGGGCATTGTTAAGTATCCACTTTTACAGGTTTAGGGAGATTGTTTTGCTTTTGGAGAGGAGAGCTGTAGCGCGTGGGTTTAGGTGAATAATGTAAATAATAGCCAATTGGTTTTGTTCATTGGTTTGTCTGTATTGGGCTTTAAAAGCATAACAGATACTGAGAACTTACCTTTTTTTCAGTAAAGATGATGTGGAGAAGTGCAAACAGAAGGACTTACTGGAGCAGATGATGGCAGAAATGATTGGAGAATTCCCTGATCTTCATCGAACGATTGTCTCGGAACGAGATATTTACTTGACCTACATGCTGAAGCAAGCAGCAAAGCAGATAGAACTACCTCGAGCTTCAGAAAGTAATTATTTTAAAGCAGATATCCTAACTAGCAAGCTGTTCTTTGCGTACTAGTTCAAAGTTCAGTTCTTCTCGGGAAATCGGGGATGTTCTTTTCATGTGTGCCACATGTCACTTAAGACTACAGTGCTTAAAAAATTTAAAAGGGATATTACTCTTCTGTTGCAACCACCTAGAGCAGTAGACTCCAAATTATGATTCCTTTCTCTCTCATTGTGCTGTTTAAAACTGAAAATACTAATTAGCCTGACAACTTTTTCAAAAGGCAGGCATCTGGTATTGCAGCACAGCATGGGATGGTCTGGGCTTCTGTTGTCTGTCTCACTTCCACCATCTTATTTCACCAAATCTGTTGTCATCACTAGCTGCTGAGGAACACATTTCTTGCTAAATTAATTGCCCCTAAGTTGAATGTTCTTCATACTTTGCTTATTATAAATTGGGCTGCTAGGAACCCTTATGATGTGGCAGTGATGATGAAACGTGTGACTGCATATTTCAGCAAGATGTAGGCATACAGAATAATTGCATTTCTCTAGCTTTTGGAAGTATTTAGCTGCCATGTGATCTGTGTGCCCTGCCATAAGCATGTTGAGGTATGGGTTACCTGTTATTTGCTATCTTAGAGAAGATCCTGTTCATAATCATTTCAGCGCAGACATCTGGTGCTGTCTTGTGATTGAAAAAATAGCAGAGGGGATTGCACTTGCGTTCTTGCGTCTCCCTTGCCTAATATTACCTCAATGCTGCCTTCATAAACATTGTCCAAGCACACAGAGTTCCTGTTAGCTCAGCTGATACTGCTGAAAGAGGCACAGATGCATTCACTTACTTGGTCCAAAGAACAGGTTGAAAATTTATTGTTGGTTCTGGCTGAGTCATGAGCTGCAAGAGGAATTGTTTAGCATTCCCCTGCTCTTTTTTTTTTTTT
>JAAGAY010038340.1:3201-65424 GCA_011801015.1 Ardeotis arabs
GGCCCTCCGCCCCGCGGAGCAGCCGCGCACCCCCCTCCGCCCTGTCAGCCCAGCCCTCCCGTCCCCTCCCAGCCCGCGGAGAAGCGCGTAAGGAGGAGGCACCGCGCTTACGGTCGCCTGGGGTCCGGCGGGCTGGGCTATCCCTCGGGGCCGGGGCAGGGTCCCGCTCCCCATTGCGGGCACACGGCACTTTTCACCCGCGCGGCAGGGGAGGCGCCAGCCGTCAGCTGACCACCGCCTCTTAAGGAGGCGTGCGGGGCCGGCCGGCCGCGGGAACGGTTGCGGGGGTAAAGCTGCGGGGTTGCGGCACGGCTCTCTGCCTTCTGCAGCTCAGGGGGGCTGCATGGCTGTGGCAGAGAGGCGGTCGGGCTTCGCGGAGGGGAAGGCGACCTCGCGGAGTGGCGGGCGGCCTTAAGGGCCGCGCTCCGCGGTGGGGAGAGTGGCGGGAGCCGGGCCGGCTGCTCTGCCCCTCCTCGGGCGGGCACCGGCTGTCGGCGCGGCCTTTGGCGAGTGGGTTGAGTTGAAGCCGTAGAAAGCAACCAGGTACTAACTGTCATAAAAAAAAATCATAGAATAATTGGGTTGGAAGGGCCCTTTAAAGCCCATCCAGTCCGACCCAGGACATCTCCAACCAGACCAGGTTGCTCAGAGCCCCGTCCAGCCTGGCCTGGAATGTTTCCAGGGATGGGGCATCCACCACCTCTCTGGGCAACCTGGGCCAGCGTTTCACCACCATCATTGTAAAAAATTTCTTCCTTTATCTAGCCTAAATCTGCTCTCTTTTAGTTTAAAACCATTATCCCTTGCCCTATGGCAACAGGCCCTGCCACAAAGTTTCTCCTTGTCTTTCCTGTAGGCCCCCTTTAGGTATTGAAGGGGAAAAAAAATTGAATTACCTAACAGGCAGCTAAGTGGAAATTTGCATGAAAGTAACTTTAAAAAAAATTCCACATCTCTCAGTGCTGCTGTGACAATCTGTGGCTATTTTAAAATAGAGGGAGGTAGATTTAGATTGGATATTAGGAAAAAATTTTTCACAATGAGAGTTGTAGAACACTGGCCCAGGTTGCCCAGAGAGGTGGTGGATGCCCCATCCCTGGAAACGTTCAAGGCCAGGTTGGATGAGGCTCTGAGCAACCTGATCTAGTGGAAGACAACCCTGCTCCTTGCAGGGGGGTTGGACTAGATGACCTTTGAAGGTCCCTTCCAACCCCAACCATTCTATGATTCTATTCCCATGGGAATAAATGTGTGTTGTTCAACAGGCAGTGATCTGCTCCCCGAGCGCCCGCAGCAGCACTGCGTCGGGTGCCATGGGAGCCGGGGAGAAGCCACCCGCGGTGGCCAGGCTCCTGTTGAGCAGCTGGTCCCCAGCGCGGTAGGGGCAGCGGTACCGTCCTCAGCGCTGCCTGGGCGCCTGGCGTGCCCCAGTCCAGTTGCCACCAGTGTGAATCTCCTCGCCTGCCGCCACTGCCTCAGCCTCCGGCCGCCTCCTGGTGCGGGTGGGAGAGCACCAGCCCACTGGTCCGTGACCCCACAGCACGCTTTGGGCCTCACACCTCAAAAAAAGCATCCAAAATCCTCAGATGTACAGACAGGAATGGCAGTTCTGTCCATTAAACACAACATTTACCAGAATCTCCTTTTAACCTTGTCAGGTGATGCTTCCCATCCCTTCTGTGGGCCTGAATTACAGAAAAAGGCACCAAAGTGGGAGACCGACAGAATGAAATTATGCCCACATCAGCGCAGAGATACCTAAATTGTTACCACAATAAATCAGTAAACAGGCAGTTTGGATCCAGCAGCTCTGTACCAACAGGTATGCTAGCAACTAGCGACACGGGGTATTAGTTTGGGATCAGTACCCCATGCTCATGGCTACGCTGCCCAGTCCAGCATACCTGCATGGCTGTGCACTGTGCCACGCACAGGGGCTCACTGGCTGCCTGCGAGGTCTCTGTGTCTTGGTCCACATAGAAATCCTCCAGTCCAGTGAGAAGAAAGTCTCTGCAGGGCAGAATCTGACTTTCAAGTTAGCATTTTACCACCCTAAGGCTTACGAACGCAAAGCAGCTGAGCTTCCTTGTCGCTCGAAGCCTTTTCACTGTCAGGCTACTGCGCGCCCTCACATTTCAGTATTATTAAACATTTTAGTCTGAACCACACCCCCATCACGCCTTATTCAAATTATGCCACCAGCTTCTCATCTGGCACATGCGAAGTTAAAAGTTCCACATTTTGGCTCTGTGCAATGGTCTTTCCTGGAGGAAAGGGAAGTGGGAAGGAGGAGATTAAGGGAAGCAGATGACCAGTTTTGGTCATTTTTAATGGCGACATAGTGATTTTTATTAATTCTATCACTTTCGCCCTTTATGAAGATATAAAATGACTTTAACGTTCCCTTCCACATTTTTTCTGTTTTGCTCTAAAGAATTTAAAATTGAAGTATTTTGAAATATACTGATATTTATAAACTGAAGTATTGTATTATTTGCTGCATCCTTAACAAGCAAAAAAGTATCTCCTGTCTGGGTTTATGGACTTCACAATGAGTCAGTTGGAGAACCTGACAGGCCTGAACCTCAGCTGCTGCACACCCCTAACTACTGCTCTCAACCTAACAGATCTCAAAGAAGCCAGTTCTCTAGAGACACCAAAAGACAAGACTGTGTTTCACTTTGACGTTGACGTCAAGCTCTTTCCAAATATCCAGTTTTAAGTTTTATGATGGCATTTGCTGGGGCTTTGCACATACTTAGCGCCTAAATAGGAACTCACTTCTTTGAAAAATGTGGCCATAAAAAAGCAGAGATAAAAGAAAAAAAATGCTTTAATGACTCAACTAGGACCTCCTCAAAGCACAGAAAACCAAAGGGTACACTTCCACAAGTAAGAGGCAAATAAGTGGCATTCACATTCTGGTAACAAGGTTCCTTAATGTGTAGTAAACTGGTAGCCACAATTAGAGGACAGCGAGCCACTCCTCGGTGCAAAGCAATGCAAGACAGAAACGTCATTTTCTCCATCATCTTACTGGTCTCCTGCTATGATGCACTGCAAGAGCTGAGCAACTCTGGCCATTACTTTTAACCTAGTTTTCTGTCTCATCTTGTAAGGAAAAAAAACATGGTAGGAAAGTGCTGTCCTGTAAGTGCTGTCACAAAGAAGGGCAAGTTTATGTTTAGAAAGCAAACCCAGGACTGCCAGCTCAGAAGGCACTTACTTGATGTGGACAACTTCTTCACCCACTTCATCGTGCCTATTTGAGGGAACATTAACCAGAAAAATGCAGCAAAACCACAGTGGTGACATTATTCAGGTCCTTTTGACTTCCACGTCAACTACTGTCTGAAGTCCACCATCAACTCATCTTTTGGTAGGAAAGGACTCTTTAAAATGTGTCAGAAGAACTCAGTAATGGACTTGAGACATGTAGAAATGACAAAAGGCATAAATATGACTGCTCTTAGCAAGGTAGTTACTTTCTTCCCTTTGACTGGTGATTGATTGGCAAGGCTGAGGGTATGGCCACCTCTCCTGTGCTCTAAATTCATGACATTTTCTTATTTTGTAGTTCCCAAGACATGTACTCCACACTGCTGAGTGCTGGAGAGGCAGAGTTTCCAGAAGCTGCGTATGTCTCAGAGCACCCACCACTCTAGCACCAGTATAAGCTGTGTTCCTAGGGGTCTTGTTGCTCAACTTTCTCCCAGGCATCTCCACCCTGGCACAGTCCTGCTCCAGCCACATACAAACCTCTGTGGAGCCACATGGTGCTCACAGGCTTGATTAGCTGTCCCTGAACTGTGCCAAGGAAAGGTTATCTGTCAACAGAGGCTTAACCTCTGACTCTCTTTCTTGGCATTTTAAATTTATCCAAAACACGATTCCCTGAGTATGGCTCTGGTTGTATTCTTTCTTTGTGGTTTTACAGATAGCAAATGCTAAAATAAACACAAAACTCAACAAACAGGGGAACTCCAGTATTTCCATCAAAACTCCCTGACTTAGTTCTGAGCAGGAAAATTCCGATTTCTTCTTGTCCAAGGAAACAACATAGGCTCTTGATAAGGAACTGACTAACTAGCAAGCAAAAAATTCCTTTTGACGCAAGAAGACATGAAAAGTTTTCTCTTACATTCTGACTGTTCCTGTTATTTCATACAATATTATGAAAGTTATTTTGTGTCTTAATCCTATTTCTTCAAGAAAATTATGGGTCAGGTTTCATGATATTTTTTTTCCTATGACAAAACCAGTTTAGCAGATGCCTTCCCCCATCTCTCATTCTTCCCGACACACTGCAGCTCCTTACTTACCTCACCCATGTAAGATTTTGTGGGGTGCCTTGCCAACTAATCTCTGAATGATATGGGTTAAGAAACCTCCTTCCATTCTCTTTTATGTGAAGCTATTATTTCAGCCCACTAACAACTACCTGCTGTTCGTTTTGCAATACCCTGCAGTGTGAGATGTCACTTCTGCCCTCCACTGATCAACACATGCTGTGTATGTGCTTCTGATCTGCCAGAGCCCCCAGACCGTGAGCTGGCTCCTCAGCTTTTCTCCCAGACAGAAGCTGGTCCAGAGTGGAAACAAGCCATGAACTGCGGTGAGGCAATTAAAGGGTGTGGAAAATGGCATTGTGAAGTATGAAGCAGACAAAGGTCTTTTCTGAAGCAGACATGTAAGGGAAGCTATGACAAATTACAGAGGCAGTTTTAGTGTGCTGCTAGAGAGCATCAAAGCTCAGACACAACTGTAGGCAAACCACGGAAAAGCGAGACTGGCCATATCAGAACAAGCAAGCAACAAAGTAAACAAACACGGATATTTTGTCAGATGTCTAACACAAACCCGGTATTTTCTTCCAGTCATCTTTAAGCACAGACACTTCACAATGTATCAGCAAAACACCGCTCTTTGACCAGGCTTACAAACTCCAGCTTCTCCACAGAGCACTACCTCCTGCTCCACGTTCCTGAGGCCTCCATGAGGCCTGAGACATTTGCCCTTGTCAAGATAAAATATCTCTCTTTCTGCGATGAAAGTAACTTAATCCATTGTATATAACAC
Source organism: Ardeotis arabs (assembly GCA_011801015.1). NCBI lineage: Eukaryota > Metazoa > Chordata > Aves > Otidiformes > Otididae > Ardeotis > Ardeotis arabs. The sequence continues at coordinate 8,281 of JAAGAY010038340.1, forward strand.
TATGAGGAGGGGAGGGAATTGTAAATCTGGCTTTTAAGATTACTTCTGGTGAAAAATACCTATTTGCTTATCAGTTGCATAACCTGAAATGGCCTAGCTGGGTCCCTGCCTAAAGCTGCATTTTCAGCTAGCAGCAGCTATCCAGTGCCTCTTATCATTGACATTTGGTGGAATAAATGCACTCTTAATTTCCAGTTTGCTCCTTTAAGACAATTTATCAGGCATACGGGTAGAGCAGAAAACTGAAATTTCCTCTAAGCCGTTTTCCCTCTGCACTTACTCCCCCTACATCCACATGCAAACATTTCCCCTATTGCTTAAAAATAATTAATAATTCTGGAGGACTTTCCACTGCGAATGAGGAAAATTGGCACTTGAGGGGAATTCTGCTCAGGTGTCTTGATTCCTTGGCAGATCCCTTCTTTCGGTCCCTCCTTCCACCTACACGGTGGTTTTCTGGGGTTGCGGCCAAGTCACCCATGGCAGTTATGGAAACAAACACGAACGGCTAAAATAACAGCAGGTTTCAGACACAATCCTGCGACCCTGAAATATCTTCTGAGAGCTTGAAGTACAGCACATCGGGTGAAACCTTCATATTAAGGAAGAAGTTAGTCTCTATAATTGTCTGCCATTATTTCTATTACGTCTGACCTCATAAAATGATAGGATCGTAGGATAACTCAGGCTGGAAGGGACCTCAAGAGGTTTCTGGTCCAACCTCCTGCTCAAAGCAGGGGCACCTCTGAGGTCAGACCAGCTTGCCCAGGGCTTGATCCAGTGGAAACTTGAGAACCTCTAAGGACAGAGATGAGACAACCTCTCTGGGCAGCCTGTGCCATGGCTGGACTGTCATTGTGGAGGAAAAGTTTCTCTTTAGATCCATTCTGTACCCCTCGTCTTTCAACTCACACCCATCGTCTATGACCTCCCTGTCATGCTCTACTGTGAAGGACAGCTTCATCTTCACGATCCCCTCCCTGAAGGCAAAGCTGTTCTACTTCACGTTGGATCCTGAACTGGTGAACAGCCACACCTATCACAAAGTGAGACATCACTTGGATTCCCTCTGAATTAGTGCAACTCGAAGGGCCAGCTGAACGCCCCACATAGCCCGTTAGTGAACCACAAGGTCAGTTTAAGTAATCTCACAGCATTTGATATTTCAAGGTAGTTTTTACCTTATTAAAACTCATACATGCTAATACCAGCTTCTTTGCTACATGCTTGACAGAAAAATCATGTGACTTTTCAACAAATTAGAATAATTATACAGTGAAGTTGATCTTATTTGTACAAGGACCACTTAAAAGCATTCATTTTAAAGGAGATGGTTACAGGACCAAATATTTTATTAAATTATACCCTGGAGTACTGTTTACATTATAGAAGTAAATAAAGTTGCCTCAGTCTAAACAAAAATCAGTCACAAAAAGAAACAATAGACAAAAAAAAATCATTTTAACAACATGAATGGTATGGAGTTCATTATTCTGAAGATCTGCTGTCCTCACTGTAATTTCCCACCTTCCTTCTTGTCCACTATCTTGTCTTCAACTGTGACCACTAATGGGACTTAAGGAAAAATGTAGGGACAAGAAAGGGTGTAACGTGCTCCTTTCCTGAACAGTGATGCGCAAACTAGGGATTTCCTCCCCTTGGGGAGGGCCATGATTTTTATATAGCTGTCTGTGGACATAACTTTTATCATATCTGTGTAATCTTTTTGATTAAATACCTTCAGTCTCTGTACCTTCCTATGTCTAGAAATTCCACAATTTGAGTCTATAGAAAACTGACTTACTTTTGTTTGTTTGTCTACAGGTTGGTCATTCATTGGCTGAAGCTGAGTTTTCGTGTTGTAGGTAACAGTGAGTAATTTCCTGTATACCTTTTCCAAATCATCGATCACTTATAGACTTTTGTCTGTCACCTCTTTTCCAAGCTGAAGAATCCATGTTTATTTAGTTTTTTTTCTTGAGGTGTGTAAGTCACAGGTCTTTCATTGATATTTTCTGTCTTCTATATTCTTCCTAAGACGGCTGAGTAGAATGATATGTAGTAATATTCAAAACATGGGCTAACTGTGAGTTCATACAGTAACAATGGGTTTGCTTGTTTTCTGTTTCCATCCAAACTATTTTTAACTTCCTGCTTGCCTTTCGCTGGCTGCTGAGCTAGCCACAGCGATGGCCAGCTCTCCTTCTGAAACAGTAATACTGAATTTGGAGCTACATCTGTGAATATGTAGTGCAGTTCTAGCTACACAGAACAATTCTGCTCGCTGCAAAGCAAGATTTGTGAGGCGTGATTTCTCCTTGAAAAAATTGTGTTGTTCTCACATATTTATAGATAAAATTTAATATTGCCTGGGAAGAAGTTAGAATTCATTGGTCCAGAAGTCTCAGCTCTACCCTACAACCATCGCTAAAAAAATCAGCGGATTTTGGGATTTTTTTTTTTTATTTTTTGGATACTGGCTTCAGAGTGAAACTGAATGAAATGATAGGCTGCACACACCAAAATTAGCAGTTCAAAATTTTGCTATATGAGCTACGCTTGTATTTGTGTTACCAATCTGTCTCAAAATTCTTTTACTAAGACTTTCCCTCTAACCCCATCCTGTGAAGAATGGCTCCACTGTGGGAATCTCATTGACTTCTGCTCTATGGAGGATGGATGCATTACATTTATTTATATTTCCTACAGTTTGCTATCATCCTTGAGTGCTCCTGTTACACCTTGCACGCATCTAAAGGAATAGAAGAGACAGTGTAAACAGAAAACTATATGAAATACATTTCAGTTTGAAATTGAAACTAAAAATCAATAATTAATGAAGACCTCATGATCTGAAAAAACCTGCATCAACACAGAAATCAAAAGAAGTTAAGACAACCCCACTACTAAACAGTAGAGTGGTTCAAAATATTCAGAGCAAAATATCCAGGAGGTTGGAAGGCCACATCAGTGAAAAGGAGAGAAGTACACATTGGGACTGTACTCTGTTCATCACAGCAGTAACAAGAATATGAATATAGGGCATTCAGGGACTTCATCACGTCTCATCCTTTAAAGTCAGGTTCTTTCTTGCAAACAGTTTTTCATGGAATTTGTCTGAATAAAGAAAATACTACTACACTTGGGAATAAGTATTTGCAGGACTCACTGCTTATTCTATTTTTTTGCAATTGTTTAGTGTGAAAAGAGCCTTATGGAAAACTGCATGATTAAAAAAAAAATAAAAGGAATTTTTAGAAATAAGTTTGTAACACTGACAGTATGGAGCAGCTCAAACACTTGCTGTGCTTCAGTGTATAGTCCTGGAGAGGGGTAAGGCTTCAATCAAGCAAATGATGTTTTCTGCAAAGAACTCCCACAAGTATCACAGAAAAACTGAAAGGAACCCATAGTTTATAATTGAGAGACACTTTTCAGGAGATAAAATATTTCTATTAAAAAGCTGAAGGTAGTGTTTGGACAACCTTGTTTGTCCTTTTGAGAACTGTTGCATAATAAACATTCTCTTGACAGGCTGTTATTAACATCACGGGTCACTGGTTTTCTGCGTACTTCATTCAGGTTCTTCAAAGGCAAAACCCCAGTTAAAGGGTAACTTGCCCATTTCCTCTCCTAAATGTGTGCATTTCTGTTATAATGTCCTTTTTTTTTTTGTATTCACATTGAATTATTGACAAAATTTCCATTACTGTAACATACCACTGTAAGCAAATCTTCAGTGTCTCATTTTAGCATTAATTTTTCTTTTGAAGTCTGTTTGTATGTTTTTTAAGTCTGTCTTCTTTTGCAGTAAACCAGTCTGTTTCAATTAAACATTTAAAATTGTCCAGAAATGTCTTTCTTATTCAGATTAATACAATTCTGTTTGTAGTGGAACCATTTGCTCAGGCAGTTAATAGTGGAATTGTGTGACCAAGAGAAGGTTAAGCATTTTTTTCAGCAGCATCCCCTTCAATGAACATTTCAACTCCACTCTTCCCTGCTATCTTTGTTACTTAAGCCCAGATTTCCAATTTATCGTGTATGCTAAAGGGAGTTTTTATCACGATGCCCATTACTCTTCTGCTTCTCCTTTGACTAAAATAAATCTGAGCTTTGTTGTGACCACAAGAAGAGACTCGATAGCCATATCAAAAATTATAATGGAAACCTAGGAGTAGTGAAAACCTCAGGTGCTATTTCCAAAGAGACAGCAGCCACTTGCTACTAAAGGACAAAGGATTGTCCAGGGAGTGCTCACCGCCCCGGAATCCAGGTGTGACAGACTGAAGACGCTCTTGAGAAATGTGTTTGCTGAGTATTGCATCTTCTGCTGGTAAATTCTGCTTTAATCTTTTCAGGTTATTTTGCCTCCTGAATGTTACTTCGATTGTCTCATGTCCAAAGTTAAACATGAAAACCTACACCAGGCAGAGAGGTGGCTTTATTTTGTAATATGTTCTAATATTCAGTAAAGTTCCCTAAATCTACTATTTTATTATGACAAAAGCAAAGCACATCAAAATATTCCCTAACCACAAAGAAACACTCGGTAAAACAAGTTAAACTCAAATAGGAAATTGTTCTACCAGTAAGAGTTATGGACCCGCAGTCCTTTTCCATTACAAGGAACTAAGTCATTTTGGTTTACTGGTGAGGCTGAATTTGAATTTTCAAAATATTTCTAGAACAACTGAACCTCAGTGTACAAATGTTATCTGGTACCAAGCATCTAATAATAAAAAATAAGTCTTGTATGGAACAATCTCTCAACCTGCAATTTTTAAAGCTTGGGAAGATTTGAGTTCAAATTCGCAGAATACACACAGAGGTGAACAATTTTTACATTTGCAGAATGAGAAAATTGTATCTTTTTCTGGCTTTGTTTTTGTTTTGCACTGTAAGGCATAGATCATCTGGAAGTTAAACATGTCTTAAATGTTTGCCTTAAAATACAAAGAAACAAGAAAATCAGGAGACAGCTGTTTCTCAGAGATTATACAGGCTTACACATCTCCCAGTGAGAAACTATGAAATCCTTTCTTTAGCTCATAAATGGTCAAAGGCACTCCAGAATAAGAGTAAATCCAAAGATTTCTCACTATCTGAAAGCTGAATTTTTGAGTTGCTGTTACTTATCAAATTGATCCTGGCAGTTAATTAATTGTACTGATATGAATACTTGCATCATTTATGCCTTGAGTATTCTAATGATTAAAGACATCTGCTCCCAGAAATGACTGGAAGACATTAAGACTAAACAAACATCACCAACATCACCCCACCCAGCAGCAATCTGTCACTCTCCTCAAAATAACAAACCGACAGTCAACTTTGCAAGTAGAAGTTAATATCCAAAGCAACCAACAGAGAGATCAACACAGAAGAGCTGATAGTCTCAGACTGTAACAGTACATCAGTAAGAGCACAAAGCACGTCGCCTTGCCCCAGTCTTGCATCCCTAGTGCTGCTGCTCAAGCCTGTACGAGGCAAGAAAAGGCTTTCAGCCCTATGAACCCTGTTCTGCAGCTCTAAAGACACATGTTCCGCACTGGAGGGAATCCATAATAGCTAAATTAATAAAGAATCAAAATCTCTGTGATGGGTGATTCCTAAATAAACAGAGGTTGTGCCTCAGGCTTTTCCCTCATTACGTCTCACAGTAATGACCTGTACTCTCCTAGAATCAGGTAGTTTTTGTCACATAAGGAAATTGTGGAGATCCCTACCTAAAAATACTATAAAGGTCCAGATACGAAGTGAACTCAGAGATGAGAGAAATACATGAAGGATATGTCCATGCACAGCCGTTAAATCCAATGTTACGGGCATTACCTCAGCCTCAGTAAGTTCTTAAACCATTGCTCTCTGAATGCGGGACAGGATGCTTGCCTTTTTTTCATTTCCTTTTCTCCAACGTACACTACTGAGCAATGCCAAGGAGGCAGCAGTGAACGAAGGCACGGCTATCTCATCGAATACAGCGGCTCGCTCCCCCTCAGGCAGTGTCTCTCACTCTCCTGGGAGGGCCTCCCTCCTTCCTTTAAACTGCAAGCCTCACTTACCCGCTGCCTCGAGGGAGAACCCTTGGGGGATTGCAGAAGACTAGAAAAACAGCTTTCTTGCCTGGAAAAGAACAGGCTGCAAACTCCTATTTCAGTAAATACAGCCTAAATATATCAGAGGATAGTGTTGCAATTTTTGAAACACCCTTTAGCTTCATGCTTAATCTACTTGCCCCTCACAAATACCACTATCTACTGGAAAAGAAGAGACAGAATTATATAAAAGAATATACACGAATTAGTAGAGAATGTTATTATTATTTGATAGAGTATAATCTCTTTTATTAATGACTAAATGGATGCAACAGCTTAGTCCTCAATGATTATGCTTCTTTACATTCCTGGATATGCCCTAATTAAATTCTCTTAAGCGACAGAACTCTGTATTTACCATCAGTACAACAGCGCTTACTCCTGCGAAGCTGCCAAGTAAAACAGCTGAAGAAAATATAATTATAGATTGAAGTATAAACCATATTTTTGTTAATATGTGACAGTGGAATGTTTCACTAAGACAAACCAGCCCATTACTGGCAGAAGGACATGGTCTTGTGTCAGGATACCTGGAGGAGCAGTCAAGTGAATGAAACACATGGGAAAACCAGTAAACAGACTATACTGGTAATTTCATAAAGACCCCAATGAAGAATTATTATGGTAACAAGGAATTCAAGCATGCAAGTTATTAGAAATAGTAAAAAACCAGAAAATAAAAGAGAACAAAGCAGTTCTTATGCTTGAGATGTTTCCAGAATTTATCTTTTCTTTGTCCTTCCTCTTATTTGGTGGAGTTCTGCATAGCAGCACTTGTGAGAACAGAGCTGAATATAAACCAGGTGCCTCAACTGCAGTTGCACTCTTCACTTCTGGGTTTACAGACCCTGACCTTTCTTCTATTGTTCTGCTTGCTTTTTTCTTTTTTTTTTTAAACTACAGAAGTAACATAAATCATTTCCAGCCTTTACCAAATGTTGTCAATACTCAAATCTCAGCAGGTGGAGCTCCCCGTTAAAGAGCAAACCGGACTTGACAGCGAGTTCAGCACCGTTTACTCTCTCTAATTTGATGCCAAGAACACAGTGCTTATTCCAGTATAATACTTATCAGAATAAAACTCTTGTTTCCTTGCTGGCTATCTCTTCCCTCCCTTCTCATGTGGCAGGATGACATCTAATTCAATGAACACAAAAATCTTCCCTGCTGCCTCTCCCCTAATAAAACATCTTTCTGTACATCCCCAAATTAAGCTTCCTGTGTACAAAATTGTGCAAAAGCTATATAAAAATTTGCAATAAATAATCCAGCTAGCTCTAGTTCTGAATATGATTTGTCACTGCATTTTTATTCCTTTGCGCACATATTTGCCAGTGGAACTTTAATACCACATAAAAGGGCACATAGGCTTTAAGGACTTCTGTTTCAGCCCAGTTTTAAATTAGCAGAAGTACAAGGTGATGGAAGCATCTCTAATCAGGACATCACTTAAGCCCTATTGAAGTCCCATTGACGTAGAAGAAATTTAAGCATATGCTTTATTGCAATTGTATGCTTAAAGGCTGGTCTAAAATGGAACATAGATGGCCACCTTCCAAATTTGTTCAAAAGCCTATGGGATCTTGCATTTCCCTCAGGGGAATTAATTCTCGTGTTCACACATTCATTTTTTCAAGGCAAAATCCTTTCTCCATTCTGTATATGTAAACCATCCTAAGCCTAACCAGGAGAAATCTCTAAAGCTTGAGTAATAATTCTCAGACATGACATTAAAACATTGCTTTTCTTATAATAAACTGTTGAAAAAAAATCATTACTGTAGTTAATTATTAATTTGCTACGTCTTTGGTTTTAAGCTTTGCCTAAGGCTGCAAACTACTCTTTCAGGCCATTATTTCTCTCAAACACCCAATTTCCTAGATGTATTTCCTTAGAATTTATTATAACACTACCAGTGAATGAAGGTCACCAAACAAATTCTTCTGCCATAAGCCTTTTTGACTCATACTGCATCTATCCAGTTATGTTCTCAAGCCTTCTGATTTATTTTCTGTTGGCCCATTAGGAATATAACACATTACTAACGAATAGACCAGGAATATTATAACTTCTGAAATAACTGCCTGATTAGATGGTGTCACTGTAAGCAGTGGGCATTTCTTCCTCTGACTGCTTTGGATGAGCATGGTCCCAGGTCAACCTTGGGTTCAGGCTCTCTTCAACATCAGAGCTTCTTGCTACCAATCACTTGAAAAAAAAAAAGGTAATTAATGTGTGGGCTGCTAACTAAAAATCCGCCGTCATGCATATGGAATGTATGTTCCAAGCAGGACTGAATGAATTCTCAGTTGCTGAGATAAAATGTTCACATAAGCTGGACATGGAAGGGCTCTAGTAGATGAAACCACTGCTCTTCAGCAGAACGGTTGTCCTCCAGAAGTCAGTTCCAGCACAGCAACAGGACTGGCCAAGCATGGTTGGGAAGAGGAGAGAACAGGACATTTATTTTTTTCCCCGTCTCTTTGCCTCTTCTTTGTGCCTGCTTTGCTTCTCGCTACCAGGCCACCTCCTCCCCATTCCTCGTGCGCTGTTCAGCACCCTCATATATTTCCACCACTTCCCAGAGAGAGAATGTGATGGCCTGTGAGACATCATTGTTAAAGGATCCCCTCCCTTTAATCCAAATGAATTTTTCCTCCATTACTTTGCCTGCTATTTTTAAAGAAGACACCTGAAACTCTTCTTTCATCCTCCTGTATATACCCTTCCAATGTCCATAGATAGTTAGCTGCCTAGTGAGTTGTCATTTAGCCAAGTTATGTGGTATATTTACCTACTTTAATACTCTCTCATAACCCAAACTTTCCAGCCAATTACCTTTTTTATTCCTGGGTCTGCTCTGAACTTCTTCCAGCTGTCTTCAGCTCAGAAGGGAATGCCATGATCTAAGTGTAAGTGCACTAAAAATGACTACGTCCCAGTCTAGTATGCGATGGGACCAACCTCAAAATCACACTGGGTTGTTTTGTGTATTTGTGACAAACTTGCTGTGAATTGTTATACCAGAATTTCAATGGCATAATTCTTTCCCTATTTCTCTCTTTTACTGTCTATGCTTTTCAGATTATTTTCTTTTGATTGCAAAGTTTTGCAGTTCCCATCCTGAATTTCATTTTGTGTATTTTTGTCCTGATTTCTTCAGCTATTCATTATTGTATGTTTACTTCTATGCCTTCCTGTCCTCACAACTTCCTTCCATTTAGTGTCATTTCAGGCTTCTCCATATACAGACCTCTGTCACACTTCATCCTTTTGAAGCTTAAAACCAGCAGTAGAAGAAAAATCAAATATAGTTATTACTATATCTTTCAAGTTTATGCCCTTTTTTGAATTATCATAAATTCAAAAGTATACAACATCCTCTTATGAAGCCACCACTAGTAATCAATTTCTCCGTTTAAAAGTAATCATAATCCTCATCAAAGCAGTTTAGTCTTTCCATTTTTTTTTTCCCAAATGTCCAAAATTTAATTAGTATTCACTTAGAGATAATCAACTAACTTATTAATAACAGCTGTCTGGGCATTTACTTCTGTAAGTAAACCATTATCACTGATTGCCTTTTATTTACTGTTCATGAACCCATTATCAGCCTACTGGAAACTTCAAGTAGTTTTGCACCTGAGATGGCAGAATTTCATTTTTATTTCTTTAGACAATGTTTTACTTAAACTTCGTTTTATAATATGCTGGCATCTCTTTGGCCACTAGTGTCGTAAAACTCCCTTAAGAAGGAATGTTAGAATTTTGGAGGGGTGGATTACTATTCCTGGGTTTAAGGTGGCATTATTAACTCAAGCTTGACCCAAACAACACCCCAAGTTTTGAAAGTTTGAGTCACTTTTTAAGTCCTAAAAATATATCTTTGATCCAGACCTTTTTGCCCTACACATTTTTCTTTTGAAATTTTTATTCTTCAGTGTAAAAAACATCAAGATGTTTAACTGTTTCTAAAAACTGAGCAAGAATTTGAAGCTCGCAATTGTTACAGTTAAAGCTCAGCACAGTTTATAAATCCAGGTTACTAGTCCTTGCTTTTCTTGTCAGCAAACACTGGTTGCCAAAGCGAACCCATTCTTCCCAAGGTGCTTACTGAAGCTTAGGAGAATTTTGAGTAGAAATAACTAACTCCTGCTCCCCACACAGCATCCTTATTTCACACTAGGAATACCCATTACCAGTAGATTTTGAAGTTTTTTACATACACAGTACATGTTATTAATCTGCCAGACAAGTGTAATGACTCAGAGAGAAAATACTGAGTAGCCCAGCAGACACAGAGGGTCGTTAGTAAGGAAAGTTTATGTAAAAAAACATAACTGTTCCTTTCCTAATAATTAAATGGAAATTATATTTCCGATTTAAAGTTAGCACAGTGGTAAAAGCTCTACAGAATTAAAAGACTCTCAGGGACGGCATCCCTGTGTTTGCACTGTGTCTTAATAGGGAACTGTTTCTTCTAGCAAAGCACAGTTTCTCTTTGATGCCAACCCTGACAATGCCAGAACAGCTCTGTATGTTTTTATTGGCATTATGTAATGCCTCAGATTATGCTGCCTCGTGCACATGCATATAGTCTTGACCTTCTTTCCCGAATTAGAGAAATATCTGTGCCATTTTCCCACCCACAGACCGAAGTGATTGGATGGAGATGCAGGAGGAAAGGATGAGAAGGAAGGCCAGGAAATAGATCTGCCATCTTTAATTTTACCGTCTTTGAGTGCAACAAGCCACTGGTGCAAAAGGTGACACTCTGAAACCATCAACACCACACAAAGCCTCTGCATCCATGTGAATCACTTTGTTAGCTTGAAATAGTCTACATCTAAATTGAGATGACCACAAGTTCCAAAAATGGTTAAAGATTTTACCTACATTTTATCTAAAATTGGTCTGGTCTACAGCCAGACCTTTCAGAAATTAAATACTATGTATTTCTCATCCAGATTGGAATTAGGTCTAGAGTTTCAGACACATCAAATTATTTTTTCACTCTAGATTCTCAGAAAATCCTATAAGTACAGGTTTATGTGGCTGGATGTGACACGTACACACACATACACAGAGACACAGTCTCTGTATCTGTGTAAGTGCATTTGCCCAGTATGGTACGAGTCAGTAACACGATCAAAAAGCAAGGCAAACACAATCTGCATCACAGTGTATATCAATTACTCACAACCAAGAAAAATAAAAGAAACCAAAAGAGAAATATTTACCAGCTGAAGTTTTTTCTGTACAACTGGACCTGCTCAGGTTTAACAAATTGTTGTTAATGAAGCTGGAAGATTAAGAATGATGCTTTCCATCAGGATGCTCATCACTCTCAGGCAGCCAGCTGCTTTTCTGTGTAACAAAGATGTCCCTGCGTCAGCTGACTCATCATTCTCTGAGTCCTTGTTGATTCTAGATTTAATTTTCACCTTGCTAATGTTCAGCAAAGACTGTAATTCTTCGCTATTTCCCCAGGACGCAGTCCCGTTCAGCTCTTCGAAAGTTGGCATGACTAGGTTACTTGCTTTAATTTTTTGCTCTTCTCAAAGATAATCAATCTGCTGACTTGTCTTGACATCTCATAGCTTCCTAGCTGTGACCCTGCTCAGGCACTCCTTTGTCTTTCTTTGCCTGAAAGACTGGGGAAATCTGATCTTTTGGATAGTGACAGGCACGTACATGAGACATAAATGCCACTGCACTTTGTTTTTCACTGAGAGATACAAGACACAGCTAAAGCCTTTGCTGGAAGTGAGGCATACATAAGTAGACAGTTAGGTACCAATATCAGGACCATAAAACTTCAGATGGAAATATGCTGGCTATGAGACAGAACCGAAAAAGCAGAGGTCAGACCCAGTCAACAACACATCAAGCAGCAGAGAGCACACGGGGAGGCAAACAGAGTCATCCTGGATGGAGGGATGTCATGCAGATGTGTGTCTGAAAAACCATCCAGCTGGGGCTGAGCACAGATGCACCTAAACAGATGTTAGTATAATACTTTCATATGTAGGGAACTTACATCAGTTTGAAAAACATTCTCAAATTCTTCCTATGGCTTCAAATATTCGGACTACAGTAGCTTCACAGTGTCTTCCTCAGGGGGAGCTACTTTAGTATCCACCACTGAATAAACACAGTTAGAACAGTTTCTCCTTAAATGCATGACTTTGAATTTAATACACCAGGTTTGGCCCAGGCTTTCAGTAACCAGAAATCCGTTTGCAACTTCACATCCAGCTTTCAGTAACCAGAAATCCGTTTGCAACTTCACATCCAGCTTTAGATTCAACAGTGTGAGTAACCAAGACAATTGCAAACTTTGGCTCTTCGCCCCTTTAGGTCCATCCTGTTGTTCATGAGTATTGGAGCATGTGCAGCTCTCAGTAAATTTGGCTGGCAGTTGCTGGATGCACGCCGATAACCTTTTTGCACTAAGGTAGGGTGAGGGTGGGTTTTTTAGGGATTTTCTTTGCAACTGGCTCAGCACCAACCAGTAGAAAACGAAGATATACATATCTGCACAAAGCTAAAGAGTCCAAAAAAAGTCTTTATAGCTAACCCAGCTACTTGATAGAAATGCAAAAGTCCGTTTATTTTCAAGTACGCTACAAAATTGGTACTAGTAAGCTAAAGTACAAGAAGACAAAGCGAATGACGTAACAGAACCAGAAAATAGCTTCCATCAGAGTGGTGGTGTTGAGCTGTGGTCCCCCACTGATGCTTTTCCCCACCAGGATCCCACTTTGATTGCACAGCCCTGGCTACAGCAGAATTCGCTGCACAGACTGTGCAGATCCCTCTCTTCTTAGCAAGAACCATCCAGCATCCAAGCAACCCCATAGACCACCAAGCCTCCATCTTCCTCGTAAGTTATGAGAAGTCAGAATGGATAAACTTCCGCATTGAGGCTGCTTTTTGTCAGTTATGTGCACTTTACTCTCGGGTGATTTTTCATTTTAAAGGCTGAGTAGAATTAACTGCTCACAGGAAGGTGGTACCATACATCCAGATGTGGCAAACGGCTATTGCACATAAATACAGCTGTTGTCAGCAACAGCTTCAGCATCTCTTGGATTTTGCAATAAGCTGAAGTAGATGGCAAGAGGCCTTGGAGTGCGAGCCACAGGCTCCCTGTGATCATTTCAGCTGGTGATCCAAGGGAGCAGGTAAGCCCCAGCTCCTGAAGTGATGTGCTCTGACCTTGTGTGCCACCTAGTGCTGCTATTAGAAAAAAAAATACCCCATATTAGGCAGAAAGCTGAGTCATTAAATCACTTCTACATCTGTCAAAGGTAGAGATGCAACAGCCATCGATCAGGGACAGCAGTCATCAACATTTTAAATTCAGACCATTTGAGGACTTCCCAAAAATTTTCTCCAAATACAACTATTTTTGCAGATCTCTTCTCAGCATGCATTGAGGGACCTGAACATTTATCTGAATTGAAAATGTATAAAGAGGGCCAATCCAATGATCGTAGAACCACATGATCATAAACGACAGCTAATGTCCAGGCTTCACAATCCTAAAACTCCAGTCCTTCTTGTTACGAAGATTATTTGCAATTTATAACACCAGGAACTCCCAGTGATGTTGCAATCCAGGTATGTTAAATTCTGGAGGAACTCAGAAGAGTGCCCCTACCCTCTCTTCTGAGAGGCAAGGGCAGACAAGAAGACAAGGCAAAGGTGACAAACAACTCCTGCTGTTACACTTAAGAATTTGGCACAGGAGCCTGAGCGATTCTCACCAGGTTACACGTGAAACTAATGGCAAAACCTAATTTTAATCTCAAAGTCATCCTTCTTCTTCCAGTTCTGGAAGAACTAGTTCACTTATCCTGGTTGTTACATTTATTCAGGGAAATCTTTGATAAGGTTTGCCATGATAACACAGTGCCTCACATAAAAAAGCAAGCATGGACATTTGTGACAAACCAGAAACACACAAAATAATTATTCACTTCCTGATATTATGCTTTCTTTTAAATAAAACCCTGTGGAATAAGTGAGATGCTTAGTCACAAATAACAGAAGCTTTGAGACTGTGTTTAGGTCAAGATTTGAGAACATATGATCCAAAAGTTCCTATGCTATGAAAAGAGAACAATGGTTTTGCTCTTAAGAATACACATCTCCTTAAGTAACTATCTCTAATCCTAAACACAGAACATAAATATCTGTGATTGGTGTACGGAAACAGATGGATCTTCACCCTTCTCTAAACTGAATGAGTCAGAAGCTGGAACAGCAGCAGAAGCATCACACAAAGATCTGTAACATAATACCTACACCTACACTATTGTTGTTCTGGGTTTTCTGTTAGTAGCTTAAAAACCCAACAACCTCTTATTCCATTTTCTCCAGGTTTAGCTATTTCTAAAGCTTTTCCAGCAGGATCTCTCCTTGTAATTACCTCCTATTTTTGTTACCCTTACAGAGATACAAGGCTCTTCAGAGCTAGATATGTCAGTCCAAGTCAGCATTAACTCACCAGATTCAGCAAGGGAGTGCTAAATTCACAGGCTGGACTTTACATACTGTACACGCTGTCACAAAGGCAAACTCATGACTGACCCTTTTTCCTCATCATAACTCTGTGTATCAAAGCCTGGGGACAAGGTCAGGCCGCTCTCAATGTAGATATTCACAGGATGTGTTTAAATCAAAAGTCCTTCACAATATCAACCTTATCTTGCTCCCACCTTTCCCATTTTTAAGTTGTAATGAGAGCACAGAGAGAACCACTACTTCACAGCAGCTTTTTGAAATGTCTTTGATGGCTTGGATAAGTAACATGAATAATAAATTTTTCATGGTAAAATTAGGACAGAAACCATTTTTTTTCTGACAAAGTTAAAGCCTAATAAAGCCCACGTCACCCAAATAACATGTATGAACAACTGCTGCCTTTGAAAAACAAACAGTGAAGGAAATAACATTACGGTAACAATGGATCAAAGCTCAGTGTAAGAGCTTATAGAAGGGGAAGGTGACTTTGTTTTAAAGCAAAGCTGACTTCATTTACTTGTATTCAGAGTTTCATACCCACAGGATCACAAGCACTAGGATGTGTGTGGCCGAGTAGTCTGATCAGCATTCAGGCATCAAGAATGTGTTTCAGGGTTGTGTGGTCACTTTTCCTTCATTGACACAAATTACAAGAGAGAATGGCTATCCAGTCTTAATCGTAGCTCCTCTGTTCAGCTGGTATCGACAAGGATGTACTGGTTTTTGGTTGTGTCTTCTTCTGTACCTTCAGGAGCTGATGGTAAATAGTCTATATCCTGTCAAACATCTGAGAGCCTTTATGATTTGCTCAGACATTTTTCTCTCAATCTGCTTGCCCTGAAAAGCCATACAGAGATGTGTTGGGCTCTTTATGACTTGTAAGTCTAGGTGTTCACATTTTTAAACTCAAGCACACATTCATAGAAGAGCATGCAGAAATTCACCTAGCTATACCCAACAGTGTGTGTACAAATCATACCTGTACAGTGGATCCCGAATATCCACACCTGATCCTTTATCAAATGTCATCATTGTCTAAAAGAGCAAGTACGCCAAAGGAAAACCTTCATATTTTTACTTACATCTAAAATGAGTATGAAAAATGTCAAAGGCTATCTCAGTTTAAATTACACTGCACTAGTCCACACAGGGATACTTGGGTGGCCTGTGACCAACTGCATGCGTTTGACCCTAGGCAAATTAGCCCTCCCTAACTAAATTCCCTGTAAGCAGATCAGTAATCTCTTTGGGAGCTATCAGCTGCGTAGATAAACTTTGTATGCTTTGTATCCTCTTCCAGAAATGTTAATTTGTTTGATATTATTTCTTTTTGTTAGTTATTTTTACCATTACTTTTAATTTCCTATGTTTAGATATACTTTATTATGCCTTACACGTATTTATCTAGTTCAGTTCATAAAACATAAAAAATTGGCAATCTGGCAAGGAAAATGTCGGCTTCAGAACCTGAGAGAGGAGATAGAAGAGGGCACATTTGTACACTGCAATTCATGACTTGCATGCTCTCACGAACTTCAGCAAACGGGACCTGAATTATATACACGTACACACCCAACTGAGAGCAACTTGCTGTGCATTTTCAGTTGGCAAATATTTCGAAAACCAGCATTTTTCCTTTTTGAAAAAGAAGCAGGAAGACAACAGGAGGAGAACCCACAAACAGATGATCATTTTCAGTCTTGCTAAGTTTTCACCCTTACTCTCTGGGCTGTCAAACAGACAAAAGCAACAGCAAGCCAAAAATTATCAACTAGCCATGCTCGTTATTTGTTAAGTCCGGTCTGTGAGCTCAAGACAGTATCCCAGCTACTCAGGAATAACCTGGTGTTGCAGAGCTTGCAGCTCACAGTAATCCCCAGGCTTTTCAAGAGGCAGGGTTTTTGACAACCTTTGTAAGCTGAACAGTTCTTGTAACTAGAGAAGGCAAACAATCCTCTCCCACAACTCCCATCCCATGTCACGCCATAGGGACAAAAGGAGGTGGTGTGAATTCAAAGAACAAGAAAGGTGGCTATCGCTACCGCAAAATTTGTATGGATTACTTTAGGATGAATTCCCTGTACAATTTGCACGTCAATTCAAATTTGTAATCTAATTTGCTTAACGGTACTTTATTCGGTAACTAACAAAATGTTTATTTCTGTTAGGTTGTTTCCCTTAATGTTAATTATTATATTTTATTTTTCAAATTAGCAAAATAATGTTTGTTTTCTCAATTTTTTTCAGAGGTTTTTATATGCATCTTCCAGCTTAGCTGCAATACCCAGCAGGTATACTAACTCTTGAAACAGGCATTTTCAGTTTCTTTTTTGCTGGAAAAGGATGAGGGTACAAGCTAGAAGGCTGGGAGAAAATAAGATTTTGGTTTTCTACTCCTTTTTGTGCAGAAGTGAACAAAATTATGACTCGTTCTCAAATGAGCAGGAACAGAGAGTTACTTTTGAAGTGATATTTAATTCAGCAAATAAATCAGCTCTTGGCCAATGAAATCCATCAAATGAATCAGGCACAAATTAACACCAAATACGCTGGCAGCTTCTTGTTCCATAGCTTTTGTGAGCACAAGAGGAGAGGAACCCTTCAAATCCTCCACCCGGTGCAAGACATAATGAAATGCTTTATGTGAAGCCTTACAGAAATCCATGAAAGTCAGTTTGGAAGCTCTTTGGCCACCATCTTGTATGTGAAAAACCATGCAGCATAACCATAGTGTGATAGTTCTCCTGCTCTAGATGTGGTTTTGGACATAAAATAACCGCAAGTTTTCCTCCAAATCCGTCTGCCCAGCTTCTGTTTTTCATGTTTTCCTAACTGCCTGTCGTCTTCCAGCATCGATTCAAACAGGTGAAAAAGCGTAAGCCATACTCATAAAAAACCTCTCTAGGGAGCCATGTTTCTAATCTACGACAGATGCATGCAGTGAGCAGAGGGGCGAGTCTGTATACCAGGCTGGACCAAAACACTTTCAGCTCTTGTCAAAACAAAGCACTTTGTATATACTCAGGGAAAAGCATTGTGCTGTATTTTAAACAAAAATTATGCAAACGTGGAATACATTGTTTGCTGCAAGCTTCAAACAGACCCTTTCAGACCTGGATATGAATATGGATATGGCAGGGATCACTATATTTAAATACATGTTCTGTAGCTTTCCTAGCAATATTCATGTTCATGAACGCCTGACCTTGGGCATAACTGGGATCAGAGCTCAGCGCTAAGCACTCCATCCCAAAATCAGACTGGTACTGCTATTGACCCCAGATACTGGTAATTTTAAAAGATGGTTAAAAATGGCTAACAAAATGTGAAGATCAAAGCGAGAGAAAAAGATTCACCTTAAGACAAGGACATAGCTATGCCAAGTGGAAAAACTTGTTTTTAACCTAGAGGAGGTTAACAATTTATTAATATTTCAGTTAAGCATTTGAGCAAAAAGGAACAGTTTCGCAAGAGGAAAATTAAAATTATGCTCTTAATTAAGTTGGAATCAAAGAACTCTGAGAAGGGAAAGTTGACCTGGATGAAATCCAAACAGGCTTAGGGTATGAAATGAAACACTTTATGCCAGTCAACACTATTTTTGATGACTGCAAGCCTAAAGTCATAGTTTTTGCATAGGAACTGGTTCCCCAGTTGCCTGGTTATGTAAGTGCTATCCAGCTGACAGGCTGGTAGCAGTGTAAGATATCTTTTGGATTGGATCTAAAGATAGAGGTCTGCATACAGGCTTGTTTCTCTCCTGCTTGCCACATTTGAACTGTCCATATTTTGATGTTGTGTGTAAGTACTTTATTTCACATTAATCTTGCACTGCCTTGTGCTGAGGAGGACTTCCAGGTAACTGGCAAACACTGAAATATTCCATCCCCAGGATAAGACTCACAGAGCATCCAGAACATTGCAACGTACATCTCCATGGAGCTGCAGGCTTGTATGGGAGCAGGAACACACCAACGGATACAATAATACTGCAAGCGCGGGGAAGCGCAGCAAAGCGAAAAAGGATGTTACCCGGGTTACCCACTAATTTCTGCTGTGCACAGTGCTTTGCATTTGCTGGGGTTTTTTCTTCCCCATTCAGTATTGCTCATAGTGTCACAATAATATATGACTTCTCACAGTACTGCCCTCATGTCATTTACATTCATTAGTGTTAAAGAGCAGGGGACAAGGAGCCCTGGGCAAGGGGGTTAATCATTCTTACCAGCCAAGTGAAACGACAAAATGTTCTACACATAAATATTCCTCCTCTTTCCTACCCTCTGGAAAGTCTATAAACATTTCAAAATCCCCAAGAGCTAAGTTACAACAGCTAAGAACTACTTCGCGTGAAATGCTCCATATTCGATATGGGCAGGAGTGCCAGCTATTTCAAATGAGTTCCCAGAGAGGAAGTTCACAAGGTCTTGCTCGCCACATCCACACTTCCATTAACAGCTACCCTGAGACGCCCACGGGCCTGACCCAGAATCAAGTCCAGGAGAAAGGGGTGGAGGAGCCTTTCGGAAGTTGTGTTTGTGGTTTGAGGGAGCTATTTGCATAGGAGCTACGGCCCTTCCCTACAAAACTCAAGAGGGAAGACACACACTGCAGAGTCAGGCGGTTTCTTCCTAGCAAGAGCTGAAACTCCTAAGGCGCTGCTGGCAAAAAAGAAAAGCCAGCAGGGTATGGTAATCCCCATCAGCCTCTATCTGCTGACCTAGAAACCACTGAAGGCCTACCAGGAGATTGTGATAGCCTTTGCAACGGTCTGGTGGTGGCTCAAAGAAGCAATGACTCCTTGGGGGCACCAGTGCAAAATTAGTTCCCCAGACAGAAACTCTCTCATGGTGAAATTTACCCTGCTATTTCCATCCAAACCTGGCCTCAAGCCAAAGCTGAGGGCTGGCTGGCTCGAGGTCTCTGGCAACTCTCTCCAAAACAATCCCAGGAAAACTGCCATGTGAAATGAAAACCCAAAATAACATGCATTGCCAGAACATGTTGCAAAGCCCTCATTTACTTAATGAACTACCTACGAGGAGCATACAGCAAGGCACAAAGTGGCACCAGCGCAGAATTTCCATAGCTGGTGTAAACAACTGAACAAGACAAGCTGAAATGTTTCCAATTGGGTTTGTATGATTTATCTGCTCTTGGCTGAAGGTAAGGATGAGAAATAAATCCAAAAATATTTTAGAGACCACCTCTGGATAAACAGAAAAAATAGTGGAAGAGAGTCATGTCAGTATTAAATCAAATTTACAATTGCTCCACAAAGGAACACCATCAAAATTCACGATATAGGACAAACCGGGTGGAGGACAATAATAAAAACCATTCACGAGATCATATGCATTGTTCTTAGGAACAGCAACGAGATGTTCAGCTAGACGTGGGTTAGTCCTTTAACCTGTATGCTGACAAACACACACCTACCCTTTTCTGAGAAAGCATCCTTTCAGGAGGCATTCCCTCATTTTGCTTTTTGTAAAGGGCTGTTCCTACAGGCAGAGGTGCTCTGCAGCTGTGCAGTTTGCTGGGTTCGGGTTCACTAACACACACAAATACAAACAGTAAGCGGATAGTGTGCCTTTCGCAGCACGGGGGCTAAAACCTCTAACGCAGCTCAAGCACCAAAAGGAAATGTCAGATGTTTTCCCTGGCAGGGACTAAACTAGCTGGGCTGTGGGTCTCATCTCTTACAGCCACTGCAGGGTTTGTGTCTTCTTAATTATTTTCTATTTTTATAGTTTTGATCATTATGCACTTTCCCTAATTGAAAATTCTAGGGAAAAGAAATTAAAACCAGCGAGACTTTATTTCCTGATGAATATCGCAACAGCATTACTTCCCTCGGAGGCTTGCTTTTAAGCCCAGCGAGCCAGCCGGTTTTTTATGCCATTACATAATTGGCTGTCTCAAAAAGCATAAAAGCATTTGAACAATTTCTAAATTATTTGCCTTTGCTTAGAGTCATATGTCTTGGCAAGACATAACATGATGTGATGTCTCCTTCACAATCATGTAATTTCACTTTGAAAAAAGCAGGAGTTTTCCAGATTTTCTCTCCTGGGTCGTACATTTTCTTGGCAGAATCTTCCTGGATTAAAACTCTTGTTCCAACCTGCGTAGTTTAACTCACAATATTTCTTAAAGTGCCTTAAATTCCCACTGGTTACTATGAAAAATTAAAGCAAGTTACCCACTTGCCTGAGTTTCTAAAGGCCTTTTAAGGAAAAGGATCACGGGGAACACTTTTAATCTGGTCTCTGAGTCCTTTTCCCCCACCACTAACCAGCTCATTTAATATCATTGCAGCCTTTTTATTTCTTAATTTCTCCCTGTTTTTTTTAATTGTCAGAGTATGTTGGAAGTGAGGCAAAGTGATAAGCCATTACAAGAATACTGGTAAACACTCCTGATTTAATTCTGGAAATGGAGATGACTAGAAAGGAGACTTGAGAGTTTGGGTAGCCTGCACTGGGCACAACCTGCTCCAGGAACCTCCCTACCCTGGTGCAAGCTATTACTGTAATTTGTGCGGGCATGATCCACAGTCCATCCCAAAGAGCTGCCGTGAGATTTGTGTCATGGAACATTTTTGTTTGTCTGACATCAGATGACTCCTCCAGCCTCCCAGCTGTGAAGAGCTAGGGTCAGTTTTAATGAACTCAACGCCTTAATATCCACATTTTGATCCACATCTAGTCCTCAATGAAAAATATACCTTGGTGGCATCTTCTGTGGGCACTGAGTGAAGGCTCACCACAAGAAGTCGCAGAGTGGAGCTGCACTGAATGTCATTACTTAACAAGCTGTGCTTGATCACACTACAACCCCCAATGGAGTTGTTTTAAATTTAATTTGCTGATCACAGTAAGTACAGCAGCATCACAGCAACCAACACAGCAGCCTTTGCAATACTTGCAAAGCAGCGTTTGAAAACCAGAGGACAAGATGAGGACAGCTCACACCTCCACAGACTTGCGCTGAAATAAATCTCCATGGAATGTTATTATACGCACTATGGGCATATCCACCCCATGAGATTCTGCTGTTGACCACCGAAGTCCCATCATGTACTGAAAATGTGAAAGCCCTAAAAAAAAGTCTGTCTTACTGCACTGCACGCATAAGCTTTCACAATTATTATGCACATATGAACTTCACATACAGAAAATTTATTGCGATACATTAGACTTTGATGAAAACTCATCCATAGCTAAGAGAGTGGAAAATCATAGAGATGTTACACTCGTGTACTTAGGTATGTAAAAATATCCTGATACTTCTATTAAGCATTACTTCAAGGACAGAAGTTTACAATGAGCTGCCCCAGTTAATAAACCCATATCTGCACAGTCGCTGCCAATCACATACCTTTATAGACCGTAAGTGCCCACAGAACTGTACCACTCCGCATGGCCTCGCACGTCACAGCCTTTCAGGAAAAACCCAGCATCCCATCAGAGAAATGGCTACATTAGAAGAATTACATGAGCTGCACTTAAGCAGTAAGATTTTTTTTTTTTTTATGAGTGCTTGATCATAATATTCTCTGAATATAGATGATTTATAGTTATATATACTTGTATATATAGTTACATATGTGGACTATACATAGTATATCTACTTATGTATGTGGATAAATGTTTTAAGTGGAGTTAGATTCAATCTTCTATTCAGTAAAGCCTATCATGGTTTGTATCAGGCAGTTTATGCTCAAGTGCTGCTGCTTTTTTCCTTATTTCTCCTTTGGCAAGTGATTCTACCTGAGATATGATATACATCTCCATAACAAAAGCCAGGGTTTCAGCTACAGGACAAAGAAGCATTTGTATCACATCTTGGGTTCAGCTCTTCTGTTTAAGCATTCAATGAATACACCTGTGAATGCTGCGTCCACAGGATCTGTGGACTTCTTTTAGTGACTAAAGGCAGCTCACCTTATGAAACTACAAATTCTTGGAAAATCTTACAGAACTCTGCAGGGTAGAGGTTACTAGATGGAACGGCAGTTTTTGCACTGTTGTAAATTGATCTGGTAAATGCTTTTGTAGAAAAAAAAAATCTCTTCTTTGCAGAAATAATGTTTACTTTCAGTAAACTGAATAAGAAAAGGGATTAATGAATAAAACTAAATAAACTTTAGTACCCAAAGAGGTGTTTTATGTAAAAAAGCATTACGCCAAAACAATTTTCTACTCAGTAAAACCTACTACAGTTTCCTTTATCCGGTTTAGTGTCAGCGTGCTGGAAAGCGATGGAAAATTACAAAGTATGGTATTCGCTGCATAACAACAGACCAGCTTTCAGCTGCACAACAAAAGAGCGTGAGACTGGATGAAAGAATTTACTAAAAGTTAAGCAGGAAGTAGTTAAAAGAGAATTCCAGCATCTGCAATGAGGAACGTAATATTTGCAAATCTTCTCTCTATGGATGGATTTTCTGCGGAAACTTTCCACAGAACAATAGCCTTTTGATTGTCTTGATATACAATGTTTACTATAAAGGAACAGAAGCAATTACCCTAATATGAGTTACAGCCGTTTTGTGAGATGACCAAAAGCAGATAAAATGTCAGCTGATGCTTCTTTATGTAAGGGAGTTACAAAATCTGATGACGTATTTTTCAGAGTTAACTGTGATCAAATGTCTACATAGGAAATACAAAGCATATTGAGGCCGCATGGAGAACAAAAACAGGGGATCTGCTAAAAAACCCCAGAGAACTGAATCACAATAGCGGAGGAGTTCACAGTTTAAGTTCAGTAGCCTATTGCCAATAAAGGAAACTTATTTTTTTTCATTGAAGTAACAATGAAAAGTATTTTCCATTCTTGTAGGTACAGTTCAGCTAGGAAGAAAATACTATAGATGAGTATATCCAAACAAGATCTCTAAAAAATTATTTGAATTTTTTAAAAAAATCTATAGATCTGATCCACAGCATGGCTGCCAAAAACTAATAGCTTATGTTTGTGGCCTTTTCCTTTAAATTCACCATAAATAGGAATTAAAAGTCTCACCACCTGAAAAAAAAAAGGGACAGATAGTAGCTAGGATGCAATTTTCAGAGTCAGCCTCTGCCTCAAACTATCATGGTGTTGTGCTTCATACTCCGTTCATCTACACTCCTTGGAAAAAGTTTGTCCTGTTGGTTTAAACTGAGTGCTTCGAGCTCAGTTTAAGTCATTTAGGGCTTGTTTTTCAGGAACTAGTCAGGCAAGACTGAATTTGTGACTACCAACTTTGCAAATGAGGAAAAGACGAATATAGTCTAATATAGTTCATCTGAAAAACAAAGCACGGTTCTGGAAGCCATTCTGCTGAGGCTTCGTTCATTAACTTTCATTGAAAATAGCGTGGATTCAATGTCCAGTCACTTCCCAAAGCAAAGAGCTCAACCTGCTTCGGATAAGGCATTTTAGCTGTTATTAACAAGCAACTTGTTTATTAACAAGCAGCTTGTTATTAACAAGCAACTCTTCTGTTCTTTTTCTCCCTAGTTTTGTGACAAATTGATGTTCACCATGTACCAAGAAGTGTGCAGATGCCCTATAGCCACGTTATAATACAGGTAACTGGCAAAGAATTTGCAAGGCAAACAGGCCTACCTGGGAGAAACCTGGCCACGATGCAGAACGATGAAGTGTACAGGTGTCTCATTTCACATCTTGTCACTCTTTTCACCTTAGTTTCACTCCAGCCTTTGACTCTTAACTGAAATCTGTCAAGACTGTCAGAGGATTAAACCAAGAACTCGGAGATATTAATAGAAATGCGGAAAGAGTTACTTGAAGAGGCTTTACTCTAAGCAGATGTTAATAATAGAAACAACAATATTCCATACTGGAAGGCATCCCCCAAAACTCCTATTGCCTTCCAAATAAAACACAAGCTGTGGAATTATGTGTGTTCTTCAGTAGGTGGAGTGCAAAGGGAAGCTTCTTTGAAAAGGAAAAAAAAAAAAAAAAAAGGGGAGGGGCAGACCAGACTTGCTCAGGTCTTGACTAAATTCAGGTCTTGACTAAATCAGCCATAGTTTTTTGTGCCACCTGCCTCCTTTTGTACACCATTTTTTTCTGGATAATTCCCAGAGGGGAAAAAAAAAAATCTCAAACTGGTTTGGATAATAAGGTATACTACCATTTTCCTAAGCAATGATCAATGCCCACAGTTAACCCACTTAACTGACCTCCCACCTGGACCTCAGGCTCCTTCCCTCCCTGAATCAGGTCTGTGGCGGCAGGCAGAGCCCGCTCAGAAGCGTTTCTTGCCAATCACTCTCCGTGGTATTTTTGCTGAGCGCAAGGCAGTCCGGTTCCCAGATCTCACATTCTCTGTATTCCCTGGTATTTTTGACTAGAACAAATTTCTTTTGTGTTCCAGACAACAATACTAAAATTCCAGTAGTCTAGAAACTCCACAAATGAGGCACATTTTTCCTGTGATTTTCCTGGAAAAATAAAAAAAAAATCTCTCTTATTTTAAATACAGCCAATGGAGTATTTTTGTTTTCCAGCAGAACCTAGAGGTGGCAATGAAATCAGGACCCAAATGGCTGAAGCACTCCATGAGGACATGGAATAAAGAGAAAGAGAACTGGCAGCCCAGTTGCCTAGCCAGTCATACCAGCGGGTAATTACATGGAAGTTCAAAGCAACTACATCACCAAACACTTCTGTTAACACATTTCTGATTAGCAGAAGGCAGCAAAAGAAGCTTAAAGACATCAGCTTCCTCCTAAGGTCCTTCAACATTCAAGAACATTTTCGGAACATCCAGAATTGTTATCGTATCTTTGTACCCATCAGCCTCGGAGTGTGTTTTTGCTTCGGATGCAACGCATTAAACCTTTCTGTGATAGTAAGCTTCAAATTAAGCACATTTTGCAATAAAGGAGCAAAATGTGCTTAATAAAACAACACAGACTGAAGAAATAAAACTGGCTTGCTTGCCAGGAAATTATTGCACTATTAAACATGACGATGAGATTCCCACAATCACAAAGGAATGGAAAACATTTGAAAGATATTTAAAAGGCTCAAGGATAAATTCACTGCTAGTTTAAATGCAAAGAGCCCCACTGATTTGAATTCCGTTTACTCCTTTCAACCAGCTGGTATGAGGAGCTTTTGTTTTAGCGATGTTCTTTCCACGTAATGCACGGATACTCTACAACCTATTGGATGGACAATTCTTTGTTTTTATTAGAAACCTCTAAATGCAAACAATGGATAGGGAAATAATGTGTTTTCCTTCATTCCATTTTATAGAGTATCTATAAATATTTCACTCATGTTTCTGTGCGTGAGTCACAAACACCGCGTTTCCTTTGGAGCACCTGTGATATCCGAGCTCGTAGTGAACGCGCACCTGATGAGGCTCTGATGTGGATCTTTGTAACTATGAAAAGAAATGTCTCAACTCCAAAGCGTACTGTGCAATCAACTCATCAAGGAGCATGTGAACTAGTGAGATGTGGCTTTTTTCCCCACAGAGCAATCTTTAGCTCTAAGATATTCAGCAAAATCCTTTCGCTCACTACGGACACAATTTTAACAAGTCTGCAACTTAAAGGTAGATTATTTTGTTATTTTCACATGAAGCAAAATAAGAATAAACGCACATGCCCTCTAAGAACCTTAAGTTCTTAGACCATATGGAAAGACAGGACAGCTATAAAAAAACCAGACACTCAAAAGTGCATTAAAACCTCTTAATATTTGATTTTTTAAACCAATTTGGGGAGCTAATTTATGATTATAAAGTGGCAGTATTATAAACACCTTGTGTTTACTTCCATTTTTTTTTCCCCAGAAAACTATAAATCCTAATTCATCCTGCCTTTCAGTGTTTAGCACATTTCGCTGACATATACAGCATCTGGCTCACAGCGAAAGCCCCTGGGAGTCATTCCCATGCACCTGATGACAACGTAATTTTTTAAATTATTTTTTAAGAGCGAAATATAATCTGGTAGTTCAAGTATTTGTTCAATTTCATTTTTGATAGCTACAACTTGAAATTTTGGAAGAACAAAAAGTATTCTGAATTATCCATTTATCTTTTTATATTCAAGTTACTTAAAATTACTTGATTTTTTTCCTGCCTTTTATTTAACAATTTCTAATGACAGTTTAACCTTGCAAAGTTTGGTTACAAAACAGAGCTTTATGTGGCTTGGGTTGTAAATCATTGAATTAATAGAGTTTATTCTCAAATAAGGTACCATCTAAACAGTAAGAAGAGCAAAAACAAGCTGCATATCATAATTTATCATGTCATACAATAAGAAACAAGCAGCCAGCAAGAGAGGGCAGTAATACTCGGTGAACCCTTCTGTGTTCAGATGTTCCCTGTTTCCTTCAAATTGTCAAAAACAGGTCATGTGGGGTTCTGCCTACTCTTAGGGAAAAAAAAACCCTGCATCAGCTTATATTCCACTATGTGCAGAATTGACTTAATTTCCATGTGCAGTTGTTAAGAAACATGCCAGAATGGCAGAGCCGAATTTCACTTCAGGGGTGCAAATATTCCCTACGAGAACTGAGGAATTTACTAATTTTTCCCACTGAACCATTACTGAAGCATGTCAATCTTTATGGATGACTGTATCTTCTCCCAATACTGTCCTGAAACCTTGCCTTAGGGAAACAGTAAACTGACCTCAGCAAAGAGATGTGAAATCAATATATATTCTATATCTAACCTTTTGTATGCAGTTAAACCTAAAATAGAAACGGGAACAAACAGCTTTCAGGGAATCACCTGCTCCAGAACTTTCAGCCCATGTAGAAACATTGAGGTTGAGGAAGCTACTCCGTTCCAGAGGCTACTTTCATCTGGACAAAGGGTACTCCAAATAACTATTGCAGAAGTAAAGTAATACTGATTTTTTTTTTGCAAAGATGGTTTATATGCTGGGGAAAAAAAAGAAAAGAGAGAGCACCTGTTAGTTGATGCATCAAATCTCCACCTGGTGGTCAATCCTGCCACAGCAAATTATTTTAAGAAAAACTCCCATTCCAACATATAACCAGTTCTTTATTATAGACAATCCCTTAACAAGTGGGGAAGGACAACCTTCAGAAAAACAGCGCTATCACATCTCCCTGATTTTCCATCATCCTGGAAAGCTGAAGAAGCCCTTCAGTTACACTGCAGCTATCAGGCGCACAAGGGACCTTCCCCGGGCGAAAACAGACTTGCAGAGAGCTCACGTTGCACCGTATGTAGGGTAGGGTGGAAGGTGAAGTGTGGTGACTGTTTTTTCAGCTGCAAAAAGTGTCCCCTCCTGAGGAGAAGCGTCCTCTGCCGAAGCTGAAGTTCTGCCCCGGTGCTCGGTTTGCACATTGGTTATTTATAATAACTTAAAACTTCAACCAGTATCAGCTCCCTATATCCCTGGGGTTCTCCAAATCATAGTTAGCTTTGTGTTATCACTCAGGGGTAATTCTCTAGCTGCACACAACGAGGTCAGTTTTCCCCTTAACGTTGCTGGTTCTGCACCTTAGAGAGACTTTCTGGATTTACATTTTTCTGTGCATCTTACTAAAACGTAACATCTCACTTGCCAAGTGTTTTCAGTAAAGTCTTACTATCTAACAGCAGCAATAAAAGCTTTGTAAGATGGCATAAAATCAGTGTAAAATGGACAGATAAAATCTACTAAGCCAGACCCCTGCTCTACAGCGCTGTGCATACTGTGCATCCCTGGCTATACCCTGTTCCACTGGACGTTACCAGTGTTTCATAATTAGTCAGTTTGGCTCATGACACCTCGTAATGCAGGAACAGAACATCCCCCTTTTGCTCTTGATAAGACTGAGCAACAGTGACAAGACTTGCACGTAGCCACGACCTCCCACGACCTGTGGCTCACCCAGAATCAGGCCCCCGATGGCCATCCTCGGCTTCAAGCGTACGACCACAGCCGGTAGCTTTTTTACGTGTGTCCGTGTAAATATCTAAATATAGACTAGATCCCTTTTCCTAAGGCAGGAGAATCACGTGACTACAGACTTGCGTGCACCATTCCTTAAAACATCTAGGATGACCTTCTGCTGATGTATACAAATTATTCACCGACCACAATGCGATTTTTCTGGGCCAAAAATAAGGTTTTGTTTCAACTGGACCAAATCCACTTTCTGTAAAGTCACCGATTTGCAATTTAGACACAATCAGCACTGGACCTCAGAAGATATTTTTATTGAAACAGCGATGGATTATTTTGGTGCTTAGCGCTGACATCGAGGGCGAAAGTGCGAGCAGCGGGAAGACGGCAGCAAGCCCGCAGCACCACGCCGTAGAGAATTACACAAACGCGTTACATCCCACTTGTTTCACAATACATTTTCCACACGCAACAAAGATTAAAAATAGTAGGAGAGTGTACTGATTAAAAAAGAGTAACCTATGACAAAAAGGTAAAGCATCCTCAAATGGCAAAATCTGTGAGCATGTGAAGGAAATGAGCAAAGATTTGTTTACAAAGCAACTACACAGAGCAGTGGGGGTATTTTAAAGAAAAGCACTGGGGAAAAGCCACCAGTCATTGCAAAATAAGCTGCCTAATAGCGGCTAATGTGGCCTTATGAGAAACACAGGTATATAGAAATAAAATTAAACACGCTCAGCGCGCAGTTCTCCCCTCCGTGCGCGTTCATTGGCAGGGGGCTCGCTGCAGACCCCTTTTCACACGTACGTGGAAAAAACCCCTCCAAACACTAGTTTAACGAACGTATTAAATGACCTCATTAACAGTCCAAACCCCACGTTCCCAGCAGCGCTCGGCGCTGGGTCAGGCAGCGGGGGGATCACAAACCTCAGCGGGATACCCGTGGTTTCGTGCCCGGTGCCCGTTTAACTCCCCGCGGAGCCGCCGGCGGGGAGACGGCGAGCCCGGGCGCTGAGGAGCCGCCTCCGCGAAACTGCCGCCTCCTCCTCCTCCTCCTCTTGCCCGAGGCCTCCGGGGACACAAAAGGGACGGGGGGGCTCCCACCAGAACCCTCCTCCCCACGGCGGGTGGTCCCCTCAGCGCCCAGCCCCGCTGAGCTCCCGGCGGGAAGAGCCCCATCCCGCCGCGGCAGAGGCCCAGCGGCGGCCCCGCCTCAGCGTGAGGGCGCCCGGGGGCTCCGGTCCCGGCCCGCGGCAGGTGGGAGCGGGGTGGCGGGGCGGGCCGGCGCGCAGCGGCGCGAAATCCCCCCATTTCGTGATAGTTTCCGGCGGGCAGGCAGACGGGAGGAGGAGGAGGAGGAGGAAGGCGGGGGGGAGAGAAGGGGGTGAGTCACTGGCGCAGCAATGATAAATAGCCGGCGCCTACCTGGGAGCGGCATTGGGTTCTCGGCGCCGAGCACCCGCAGAGCCCGCACCGCACCGCAGCGAGAGCCCCGCCGGGAGATGATCGTGCCCTGCGCCCTGCTGGCCGCGCTCCTGGCTGCCGGCCACGCAGGTGGGTCCGTCCGTCCGTCCCCTCCCCTCCCTCCCCTCACGGGGGCTGGAGCGGGTCCCGCCGCGGGTGCCTCGGGGCCCAAAGCGCCCGTGGCGATTTCTTTTCTTGTTCTTTTCAGCTGCGAAACGGATTAACTTTGGGTTTTGTTTTGGTTTTTTTTTTTTTTTTTTTCGTGTTCTGTATTCTCTTGTGATTTCTGGAATGCTTGATGTGTGGTAGAAGGGATGTCAGGTCTCCACTGGCCTGGGTGAGAGAACCCAGCCCTTCTGAGGAGGCTTATTGCTGTCAGGAAACAGACAAATTGCAGTGTTTCTGTTAATATCTCTTACCTGGAGCATCCCAAAAGCTGGTGTGAGCGGGTGCTCACTCTCTGTTGTCTTCCTGATAAGCATTAAACTTCAGGGCATTGTCTACCGAAGTCTGAGAAGTTAGTTTAGCGAGATGAGAAAACTGCTGTGGCTACACGGGATGCTAACGGGAGCATTTGGTTTGATTCTAGCCAACCCTTGCTGCTCAAACCCGTGTCAGAACAGAGGAGTATGCATGACAACAGGATTTGATCAGTATGAATGTGACTGTACACGGACAGGATATTACGGGGAAAACTGTACGACACGTAAGTATCATAAATCCCTTTTCACGGACATTAAATTTGAGAGTTCATTTCCAGGATTGCAGGTTATTCTCAGTAACTAACTTGAAATCATCTTTCTGTCAATGCTTACAGCGGAATTCTTCACGTGGCTGAGGCTAACACTGAAACCTTCACCAAATACTGTCCACTACATCCTCACCCACTTCAAAGGAGCCTGGAATATCATCAACAACATTCCCTTCTTACGAGATGCTATTATGAGATATGTGTTAATGTGTAAGTATGTATTCTCTCTTCTAGTCCCCTTAACGGGCAGAAGTTACTTGTAGGACTCCAGAATATTGCACCTTATTGGTCCATATATAAAATTAGCATGCTAAAATGCGCTCAGGCAAAAACATGCCAAAGAAAATTTAAGATTTCAGCATGTTGCAGACTTGCGTAAAATGTGCTTCGAAATGGAAATGCATTTGGCTCTCATATCTCTTAAAATCCAGGATTTTGCTAGCATAAACTTTGCAGCAAATTGCTCATGTTAATAGTTGGATCCAGCTGATAGTCCATGACCCAGTCCTGTTATTCAGTAACTGTAATCCCATTTAACATCAGTAACTAATACCTTTGGAATTTGTCATTGCAACCGCTGCCAAAAATATGCGGAAAAGATTTGGCCCTGTGATTTACTTTTTGAGACTAAAATGTACAGTTTAAATTTTTTTTTGTCTTTTCCAGCCAGATCACACTTGATTGACAGCCCACCAACTTACAATAGTGATTATAATTACAAGAACTGGGAAGCTTATTCCAATCTCTCCTATTATACCAGAACTCTTCCACCAGTAGGCCTTGACTGTCCGACACCGATGGGTGTTAAAGGTAAGGAATAAAACCGATGCATAATGTTCACTTCTAGAGATTTCTACTTATCTTCTTAGAAAATACTGTGAGACCATTTTACAGTGGGTATAGAATTGAAGGATAGCCATATTTTGGATACACTGTGTAAAGACCTAAAAGAGAACTATTCTGATTATCATTATTGAGTTACATGCTAAAACCAGGGACTTGAGAAGTTTCTAATAAAATCAAGAAAGTTAGCATAGAACAGCCTATGACTTTAACCAATGAAAAGCAAATAATTCTCCTTATTTGTATGCTGCTATGCTTCAATAATACATTGAATGCCTTAAGATTCTTTGTTAGGAACAAAATTAAGTATTACATAAACGTAGCTGTCTTGAAAATCTGACTACTTCTTTCTCTCACAGGTAAGAAAGAGCTCCCAGATTCAAAGCTGATTGTGGACAAGTTTTTGCTGAGGAAAAAATTTATTCCTGACCCACAAGGCACAAATGTGATGTTCACATTCTTTGCCCAACACTTCA
This sequence comes from Ardeotis arabs, assembly GCA_011801015.1. Lineage (NCBI taxonomy): Eukaryota > Metazoa > Chordata > Aves > Otidiformes > Otididae > Ardeotis > Ardeotis arabs. The sequence goes on from JAAGAY010038340.1 coordinate 40,355, forward strand.
CTCATCAGTTCTTTAAGACAGACCACAAGAAAGGACCTGGCTTCACCAAAGCTTTTGGCCATGGGGTACGATCATAGCTCTAACTTTAACTTTAACACAGCGTTTAGTTTGTAGGAGCTATTGAGCAGCTAGAATAGTATCTTACAGGCTGTCAGCGTACACAAACATTGGTGCACGTATGTGCAACACTGTTTGCCACAAACTGATGGCTTACCCCTTCTGTAACTTCTCCTTAGGCAAAATTCCAGCACTCGATAGCATCTCTTCCTGGCTCAGAACCACACGTGCGTAGCACATGGTTCTGTTTAAAATACCTGCACAGTGATCTGTGTGACTTTTTTTTTTTTTTATTATTTTTTATTTTTATTACTCTTCCCAAGAATCTGCTTTAAGCTAAAGCATTTTAGATAAGTTCTGGATACTCACTGGCTCTGGACCTTTTCTATCAGTAACAAAGAGCTGTATCTAGCACTACAAAGTATCTGGTGTGCTGCTAATTGAAGAGACTTCATTTAGAAAGAACTTCAGAAGCAGACTTGGGTTTAGGACCTTTATGGACAAAACAAGCAGCCTTTGGACAAAAAGCTCTTCAGTATGTGTAGTGTGTATGTCCAAAACAGAGAGCTATAAAATACATATGTGTATATACACAGAGTTGTCTGCATAATAAAAGGCTGCTGACACTTTAAATAGAGTCCTTTTAAATTGACTGGCAATTTAATAACTTGCTCTTGTGCAGAGATGGCTCCAGTTGCCAGGAAATAATTTGGCTTCATCTTAAATATCCATGCACAATACTTATAAGGTAACAGTAATATAATTAAAAGGTAAACATCTAAGGGATGAGCTCCTAGTGGCATCCACAGAAGTGGGACTTATCCTAAAATAGCAAAAAATGCAGCTTGGCTTCATGTTCCAAATGCTTCTATTTTATAGGTTGACTTGAACCATATTTATGGAGAGACTCTGGAGAGACAACTTAAACTGAGACTTCTAAAGGATGGAAAGCTAAAATACCAGGTATGTCTTACCCCAAAATTCCTGCCTTCGTATTGGGTGATATGTCTTTCCTAAAACTAGCACTCTGTGCATGGCGTAGTTGGTCTGAAGTGTAAGCCTAAAGTCAGTACTAACAGAATTAACACAGTTTAACTCGTAAGTATCATAGCTTATGCCTTTTGATTTGTTCTTTCTCCCTCCTCCTGGCAGATGATTGATGGAGAAATGTATCCACCAACGGTGAAGGACACTCAGGCAGAGATGATCTACCCTCCTCACGTACCTGAACACTTGCAGTTTTCTGTTGGGCAGGAGGTGTTTGGTTTGGTCCCAGGCTTAATGATGTACGCTACGATATGGCTGAGGGAACACAACCGGGTCTGTGACATCCTGAAACAGGAGCATCCGGAGTGGGATGATGAGCAGCTGTTCCAAACTACTAGACTCATATTGATAGGTGAATGTCCCTTCCACTACAGGCAACTCTAGCCTTCTCCTGAGTGTGACACTTGTACCCATTAACTACTGCAGCTGCAGTTGGTGTAGTAAGAGGGAAAGTTATTACTTAAACTGGTGTGTGCGGGCTTACATCTGAGCCTTCATCCCTGGGGTTGTGTTGAGATGCAGCTTCCTCCCGGCTATGTTAAAGACGGAACTGAATAAAGCTGAGCTAAGGGATGCTTAATTCCCTTGTCTAAGGGAAACAGAACTAAAGGCAGGAAGCTAAGGTTCATTTCTCAGAGGGAAATCGTGTGAGGCTAGATGACCTCAGACTCCCAGATCTCGTAGGGTTTTTGTGGGTTTTTCCCCTGGGGTTGGGTCAGTTCAGGTATGCTTTAAAAGAAAGGCTGTGATTAAGTCTAAAGTTCAGGAAGCTATGTAAAATGTAATTCTACATACTCCTCCTGTCTGATTGTCTGTTCAGTGGTATTCTGTCTTATGTAAATGATGTATGCTACGCTTGAAAAGGCCTTGCCCAAGCTGTGGCTGAGACAGTAAACAAAGACAACTGTATTAAGCAGCTCAGAAGCTGAGAGTTACTTTCAGATACCAACTTTCTTCATTATCCCCTACCTCTATCCTAGACAGTATTGTGTCATGGAACACAATGTAGATACTGATGCGTGCTGTGGAACGTACAAGGAAGCATATCTTGGGGCTCTAGATACACTTCTCTACCACAGCCAAAAACTCTTGGCATCTTAAGTACTGTTCCGCTCCTTACTCTTAGTCACATAAAATATGTGAATCATTTTCTATAAGAGATAGCGGAACGTTGAAGTATTTGTTATTCTGGTCACTCTGGTATCATTTAGACTTCATAAATAGTGTCTTCTCTCAGAGCAGGGTAACCACCTAAAGTCTCCCAGGGAACCAGTACCAATATTATCTTTTTCATTGACCAACAGGAGAGACAATCAAGATTGTCATCGAGGACTATGTGCAACACTTGAGTGGCTACCACTTCAAGCTGAAGTTTGATCCTGAGCTGCTGTTCAACCAGCGATTTCAATACCAGAACCGAATTGCAGCTGAATTCAATACTCTCTACCACTGGCACCCACTTCTACCTGACACTTTCCAGATACATGACCAGGAGTACACTTTCCAGCAGTTCCTCTACAACAACTCTATCATGCTGGAACATGGCCTTTCCCATATGGTGAAATCTTTCTCCAAGCAAAGTGCTGGCAGGGTAAGTACTTTCTCAAGTTGCTAGTGGACCAGCAGAGACCTAAACTGGGGGTAGGACAAGGGGGTAGAATAAAGCTATCCAAACCTAATCATATACTATAAAGGCACAACTTACTCTTGACTCTTACCAGGAGATCTAACTACTTTTCCTCTTTATTAAATAGGTTGCCGGTGGGAAAAATGTTCCTGTTGCAGTACAGAAAGTTGCAAAGGCTTCAATTGACCAAAGCAGACAAATGAGATACCAGTCCTTGAATGAGTACAGGAAACGCTTCATGTTGAAACCATTCAAATCATTTGAAGAACTTACAGGTAATGGTTTTCATCCTTTCTAAAATACAAGGGCCCTCTTAAAATGGCTACAGGGCCCTGCAATGCTATTACTGGACTTGAACAGGATAGTGTCGCAATGAAAGTAGGATTTTTCCACTGAATAGTTTTTCCTTCATCAATAATTACAGGAGAAAAAGAAATGGCAGCTGAACTGGAAGAGCTTTATGGAGACATTGATGCTATGGAGCTGTACCCAGGCCTTCTCGTAGAAAAGCCGCGACCAGGTGCCATCTTTGGTGAAACAATGGTGGAGATTGGAGCACCGTTCTCTCTGAAAGGACTGATGGGAAATGCTATCTGCTCCCCTGAGTACTGGAAGCCTAGCACCTTTGGTGGAAAAGTAGGCTTTGAAATAATCAATACTGCCTCCTTACAGAAGCTCATTTGCAACAACGTGAAAGGCTGTCCTTTCACTGCTTTCCACGTCTTAAATCCTGAACCCACAGAGGCAACTATTAATGTTAGTACCTCAAAAACAGCAATGGAAGATATCAACCCCACACTACTACTGAAAGAGCGATCTGCTGAGTTGTAAAAATCCCTCTATTTATTTATTTAACTACGTAATTTATTCTATTTATGGTTTAAACTGTTTAAAACCAAAAAAAAACACTTGAGCATCTTCATTGTGGGGGTTGCCCTAGATTCCTTGCTCAGGTGAGGCTTCCATTTACAAAAGGGATTTTCTGTGTTTGAGCTCTACAGTGGTGAATCCCTTGTTTAAAGTCTTCTGTAACAGAATTACGTATTCCAAAGTGGACAAAGACTCCAACTTTTTTAATGTTGTTTTAATACTTGACAAAGGGCGTTGGTGGGTTTTTTGTCTTCTCGCTTGATAGGTCACATAACACTACAGAAGCAAGTTATTGCCTCAGCAACTTCTTAAACTTGAAAACAGGCCATTGAACTAAAAGTATAAGAAAAAAAAATTGACTTCATGAAAACTGCCAGAAAAGATTGAGTTCAGTATGAGCACTCCAAGATTAACAGAAAATACATATACTTGAGACTCACTTATGTAAAGTCAGAAAATGCATTGCATTTATCGTTGATACTACCTCTCCCTCATTGCAGATAAGGCACTTTGTATAGTAACTTATATGTTTGTTTCTACTTTCATGTGGCATTATACTTTTTTAATTTAATTATTTAAAGAAAATAGAACTTCTCTTGGATCCTACTTGGTTTTGAAGCTTATGTCACAGAAGTATTATTTGTGGAAGAGGCTGATAATAAGTACTGAGCTTAGAAATAACTGGCTCTCAGGCTGCAATCCAAGGCTGCTTGTATTTTGATCAGATGTTTTATTGTGCAAGCTGGGGAAGGTCTTAAACTTAGTCCGAAGCTTTGGTATTCTTTTCATAGCTGTAGTTTTCTGATCTAATTAATAATATAATTTTAGTCTCTGTCACTTTAAGGACAAATGGACAGTGTAGCTTTAGTTAAGGATGTGACTGTAGTGTAGTTGTGCGTACCCAAAACAGGGAGGTTATTGGGGAATAGTGAAAACTGAGAAGCTGTGTGAACATACACAGCAGAGAAATTAATACAGAATAGATCTAGCAAAACTTCAAGGCACCAAGACTTGAAGGTAGCTTATGTCTGTGTACATAAGTTGTACTTGTGACTTACAGTTCTATTTATTGGGGAAAGGAGAGATAATGTTTTTTTTATAACTTATAAACAGAGGCATTTTTAAGGAAGTGGCTTATAGTTTCATTAAAACTGGCTAGCTAGCACAAAATCTCCTAGACATATTTGTCCTGATCCAGCACTAAAATGTCTAGTCTTATCTGGGCATATAAGTTACATGGGATCTTGTACCAGCACTTCAAACTTTGCATATAAGGGGCATGTTTTTTTAATTTCTAGAGAGGAAATGTAGAAGATGATCTTCCCATAAAAACAGCTGGGGAACTATAGGTAAAAAGAAAAAAAGTCACTTCAGACTGGAATAGAACAGCAACCTGCTATTCCGTGCCCCTGCCCAGAATTCCTTGACTGCTTCTGGAAAAGGACTCGAGTTTTATATTTCATCTGAATCTCTCACACACTTGTAGCAGCTTGTGCATTGTAATGGCTGCGGCAGTAGCGTAGGTTGATTGTGCCTTCTGTTTCTGTTGATTTGTTTAGAGACACTGATGGCCTTATGCTGCGTAAGTTTGTCATTGTTAGCACGAATAGCTGAGTCAAGATCTCCTGTAGCCATCAGTACCAGACCGCTCTGAAGTAGTCTTTGCTATGAATGCTTTGGGAGAAAGAAGGGCATTTTTTTTTCCTTTTTCTGTTTGAAGCATGAAGAAGGGAAAACCTTCAATAACCTTGTAGTAAAAGGTGGTCAGTACTGTGTATGCTAGTAAGTGAAAACAGCTTGGACACGCATTAAACATGTAATTGTCATTCGCATCCATCTTTGGAACACGCTTCTTCAGAGCACCCTTCTGCTGTTAGCAAGGAAAAGTGTTTGGCTTGCAGTCAAAGGGAGACAAGTCTGGACAGATCTAGTTATTTTGGGGTAGGCAAAGAGGAATTCCTCAGACAACATCCTTTGAGTTAAGTTAAGATTCCTTTCTGAAGCAGTTCATGTTCACTCTGCATTTTGTACTCTGCAGCCACATTTCAACAGTCACTTACCTGTGACCCAACCTGCTGGGTTTGGCTGGGTTCAAGTTGCTCATGATAAATGTGTATGTTTGAGATTTATTTATTTAAAATTCTGTGAATTGTTTTTCACTCTATTTTTGTAGGACAAGAATGTTTTTAAAATGCAATTGTTTATATAAATAAATTAAAAACATTACCTTTACGGGCTCATTTGTTTGTGATTTCCTTCAGTAATATTTAGTATGAAACAGTACTTTCATCTTATTTCCCACTCAAGATTAAATAGTAATTCCCTAGAATTCTCCAATAGCACTAAATTTTCTCATATCTCCAACCCAAGATGCCTGTAACTTAAACTATGCAAATATGGGTATTTTTTTCCCCTTTGGTCAGCAGTAAAAAGGGATTTCACTATGACATTCCTAGAGAAGCGAGCTGCTCTCTCCTCAGTACCTGGGTGCTTTAGAGGGAAAGTACAAGATCAGCGTTGCACAACACCAAGTTGGTGTAACCAACCTCCCTTCATAGCTATTGAGCACTAAGCCTTTCCCAGGCAAGAACAGTCCACAGGTGCTTCCCTTCAAGCTTAGCATGCTACAGAAGGGGAAACTGCTTTGGGATATGAGCAACCACTGGACAAAGTCTTTGTACTTGAGCACGGTTTTCAGCAGTGGTAGCTTGTCCCTGTTGTCAGACAGCAAACTCTGAAGCTGTGACAGCCCGTTCTTCACTGACTGCTTTCCCTCTGCACAAGGGCCCTGCTTTGTTATCTTTATCAGAGTTATTGACTAACTTTGGAAAGATGGGCAGTGGGGCTAGGACAAGAGCAGTGGTGTGCTTCATAAAAACAGAGGCAGGAATTGCATGAGTTGGTGCACCATGTTCCTCTCCTCCAAAAAGCACCTCCATGGCCACCCAGTCCCTTCCCTACATTTTCATCTCTGATAAGCTATGAGGGGAAGCGATGAAAGAGACAACTGAGGGGATCATGCACCTTGTATTGTCTCAGTCAACTCCTACCACCTCCACTCTGCCACTGACTAAACGTTACCTCCAGCACCCTTCTGTGCTCAGCCGCCCACTGTCATCTCGCTGTTCTCTCCAATACTCTCCCACCCCAGCATTGGTGCCCTGTCCCCTCACAGCCTCCTCCTAGTGACCCACCCCATAGCCACAATCCTTCACCCAGAGTCACCTTCCTTCCAACCACCCAAAATCCTCTTTGGTCCAAGGCTCATCCCAGTGACCCACAACTCTATATTCCCAACAATCCTCTGGCCCTGGGAATGTGACAGTGCTCCTGCCTCTGCTCTGTAGCTCCTTTCCATCTCCACCAGTGTGCAGTTCCCTTATACTCTTATTGTACCCAGGCACCTAAACACCTCGAGCAACTCTCCTCCACTTAAAACTCAGTCCTTATCACTTCAGTGACCATCTTCAGCCCCAAAAATGCAATGTCCTGAGAACTCTTCCAGGAGCATCCCTTTAGTCCTTCTCCCGGCTGCACACAGAGGCTGTGGGTGAACAGAGACACGTGCAGACCACACGTGAGCAATGTGGGATGTTTTTTTTTTTTAATAATCAGTCATTCATTCGCTCTACAAGTTAATTCATTTCTGACATGTCTCTGTTTTGAGGGGAAGTTGAGGAAGGGAGCGAGAGAAGATGAGGCCAGTTGCTTCAGTGGGAGGAGGGCGGGCTCAGCTGCTGCCGCCAGGATGGCGAGGTGCTGTGTGGGGAGGTGCGGCAGCGAGAAGGCAGCAGCGAGGTCATCCACGGAGAAGGTGTTTCAGGTGACTGCTGCCCTAATTAGGGAAGGGCCAGTCTGGATGGATTCGGCACATGATGAATGAGATAGCTTGATCATGGAGGAGCTCCTCCTTCCCTCTGAGCAGGGGCATGTCCTGATGATACAAAAGGCAAGAATGTTCCTCGGAGGAAACCTGCCCTGCGAAATACTTGCTCTCTAGACTGGGTTGAGGTAACTGTTTCACCCAAGGCAATATGGTAAAGGAGGGGGGCTCAGCATTTAAGTCATACCCTTGGAGGGAAGTCCATCAAGGAGCACGGAGCTCCATTTTTTGGGAGAAGGTCACTGTACACCATCACCTTTACCGAGGGCTTTTGCCATACGTCATTTCCTCACTTGCCCACTGTGTAAGAGGTCTTTATGGGCGCTGAGTCGGAGCCCGGCGGGCATCTGCCCAGGTTTATTACTTCTGATACACTCGCTGGAGGTGCGCTGACCTTTACGCTGGAGCACTAATGCTCCCAAGGCAGCCACTTTACCCAGATTTCAGGAGACATTTCTATCACAAGCAGCTTCTCCTTTGCAACAAAATACCCCTTTGGCTTTCAGCATTGATCCAGAAAAGTCAACAGGCAGTTTGACCAAGCTTCAGGAAGGAGAGAGGGAACCCAGGTAGACGGGAACAGACACATCACTTGTTCCTTGCCTGTTCACAGCTACTGAAATAGTTTAACAGCTCTGGAAAAGCTTATTGCAAAGACATGCTGTTTCCTTTGGAAGATCAGAAAGGAAAAAAACCTGCAAGTTTTAAGAACATATGTATATAGGACAGACAGGAGCAGACTGTAGCTATATAGGCTGAATATGGAAAGGGAGGTGAATGGAGAGATCCTAGCCTTTTTGCTAAAAGGCATTAAAAGAGACACGCAAGGCAGAAATGCAGAGCATCACAAAGAAACATTTTATGGAAAATCTCCTCTTGGAAAGAGCCAAGTGCTCCTCTTTCTTTAATCTGGAGTTCCAGTTTGGAAATAACATTACACTGAGAGGCAACATAGTTGGTTTACAATTGTACTTTTTTTCCTCTGATACTTATTTTTTAAAAATTAGTATAAAAATCTCCTGTGACTCCTGTGCTTACTTACTCTGTAAGTCCAGACATTTTCATTAATATTGGCAAGAGACTGATCACAACCAGAAAAAAAACCCCAACCAGCACATTCCTCCTCTGCCGTTCAGGAGCCAGACAAACAAGAAAGTAGATGTCAAGAAAGTGAGAAGGAAAGAGGTAACACAAATTCACAGATTTTCCTTTCTGGGATTTTCTTGGCTGAAAACCCCGAGACGTCCCTGAAAATCTCAGCATTCACTTACAGCCACGCTAGAGCTAAAGAAACCAGTCAGTCAGGTGGCCTGGGCAAGTTGGGAGCTGAGCGCCATTGGCAGAGAGAGGATATCAAAGCTTGTGAGATCTCACTAGTTTACCATCGGGAGAGGGCAGGGTACGAAGCACTCAAGGTTTGATGCATGCTGGTTGCTGGTCCTCAGTTCTGGGCAAGTTGAGCCGTTTTATCCAGCGGGTATTAGCCATCAGATAGTAAGCAAAGCATGGAAACCCCAAATCTGGGGGAAGGCGGCAAATAATGTTCAAAGTATCTGCTTTCAAACCAACCGACTGCATACCAGCTGAGGATCTCGCCCATCGCAGGGCACATCTACAGAGAGCTGAAGATAAATTGCATCTTCTAACCGTAATACTCTTTTTTTTTTTCCTGTCAATTAGTAGCTGTTACCAGAAGGGCACTGGGAAAATACAAAATGTCACATAACTAGGAGCATCCTCCTGGCAAGCATCTCAGATCTTTACTTAATACAGCAGCAAAGTCGTAGTTCATGCTTCTGTCCCAGGATAAAACCAAAAATATTAATAAAAAGTAAAAATGGATCCTGAGGTAAATGCATTCTTGCTCTGCACTTTATTTTTTCACAGTAACCAGGTGTAGCTCGTTACTTCAGGCTTACACAGTAGTGGATATAGGTGTGTGCAAGCATCCCTGTTCAAACCTGCCCTGCTGACAGGTAATTTTAACACCCATTCATTTTCTGCAGAAGGACTGCATTTGTGGTAGACTATGAGAGCACATGAAACTTTTTGAACACACGCACCCCGAAATGGGGAAAAAAGTGAAAGCAATACCCATCACACTGAGCACCATGGAGCAACGGGGTGGCAGCTGAAGAAAGCATGTTCCCCAACAGCACGTTGTCTCATCTTGCTTTCCCCCATACCACGAAGATCTACTCAAAGAAAATATTTTCATAAACATTCATCAAGGAAACATTGTGCAAGTCAGACTGGCTTTAGCATAACGCGATAACGTGTGGCTGCTAATAAGGATCTTTCTGAATTTATGCTAGCAGATCTTCAGAGACGGGAGGTGAGACCAAGAGCCTGAGAAGCAACACAGCTTTGGAGTAAAAACTCAACTCCGCAAGACTGCAAAAGCATCAATTATTCGGTATGATTTTAAGCCCTGAAAAGCTTCAGTAAACCCTGACAGAGCAACAAAACACGGCTAAAAGCCGTGACGCTGACTCCAGATACATTCTCTAGCACCTTCAAAACCTTACTCTGAGAACTGACACAACTTGATATCCTTTCAGTTGTGGCTTTCAAGCCTGTTGCCTAGACAATATTAATTAATCCTGCCTAACAAATAATGGCAGAGTTGCTAAGTAGCAGTCATAAGTAATAATTAAAACAAAACTGCATTGAGCTTGCTCAGCTGTGAAATACTAGTTCTTACATAAGGCTGGGATGTAACATGAGATGATCCAATCACATCTTAGAGGAGCTGTTAAAAAGGTATTATGGCCAATGAGGCAGGGAAGTAGAGACCATTCCAAGTAAATTAGGGTTGAGATTTTTATAGCGCAGAGAGTTTCAGTGAAAGCAGGAAAAAAATACATTTCTACATCAGATGGACTGAATTTTCTCAGTGTACAATAAATTGGTAGAATTTCGGACAAATTCAGGACGTATTTCTGGCTCTGGAACAATAAACCCAGTTTCTTTTCACTATTTGCTAGGTGAAGTGTGTCAGCATTTGTCATAATAACTGACCCAGTCTTAATGGTAAACAAAAAATTTCCCAACTTGACCATGACATGGAATGTCCTTTTACAGCTCAAGTAGATATATTAAAAAAAAAAAGAAAACTGGTATTACTGTATAGCAAATATGCTTAGATGTTCTCAATAATCTTTACCCTATATCAGATATGGTTTTCATTCAATTATAAAAGCTCTCCTACTGAGCCAATGGAAATGGATAAAACACCGTACTGAAGTTTCCACACATTCTTCCTCAGTCTGAAGAAAGAAGAAGGATGTTTGCCTCATTTTGAGGAAAACTGAAGAAGCACGTGAACATCTCCCATGAAGACCAAGTTAGTGTCTCCAATAACTACAAAACAAATATAGAATCATAGAATTACAGAATAGTTTGGGTTGGAAGGGACCTTTCAAGGCCATCCAGTCCAACCATCCTCCAAGGAGCAGGGACATCTCCAGCCAGATCAGGTTGCTCAGAGCCCTGTCCAACCTGGCCTTGAACATTTCCAGGGATGGGGCACCCACCACCTCTCTGGGCAAAATTTCTACCTTATATCTAGTCTAAACCTGCCTCATTCTAGTTTAAAACCATTAACCCTCATCCTATCACAACAGGCCCTGGTAAAGTATATCAGAACATTTAACAAGAGGTGAGACTTTGAAAACCAACTCAGCTTTAGCAAAGCTCATGACTTCTGATTTCTGTAACTCTTTGGTACTTCTGAAAGCATCTCTGGAGATCTTCTGTTTGATACTGAAGGCCAGGGCTCCCCTAGAGTGCTGGCAAGTGGTCTGTATCACTTAGTAAGTAGGTAAGTGCCAATTATGTAAGACTTTTCAGTTAAAATATTGCTTTAAATAAGATATAGAAAAATAAGAGCAGGCAATGGTTTACCAGTAAGCCAAGATCAATAGTGTTCCATAGACTAATTTTTAAAACCAACAGTAAAATAAAAACAACCAAACCATCCACTTCTCAAATGAAGACTTTGTGAATAGAGAATTAAAATCTCCGAGGTTCCTTGTTTTTTAGGAAGATTATTTCCTCTTTAAAGTCACTTCCTTGGTCACTCTTGGTTGCAAATATTTCTCACAACTCCCTTTAAATCTTCTATGCACACAAGTGAACATTTACCACCGTCATCTTAAATATTTGCTTATTCAATGGTCAGGTCTACAATGACTTCTGTTATCACAGCAAATTTTACGCTGGTGAAGTTGCACATGATTTGGATAACATTGTTCTGCTGAAAACATCATTTGCAAAGTTTATGTCCATTCCTAGGAACAAGGAGCAGCTATCTTAGCGGTATTTTCCGGTCTCCATTTTCAGTGAGATGCAATGGAAAGACAGGAAAATGGCTTTGTACCTACATAAATTGTTAGGGAACTGAAAAATCTGGAAGCATCATTAAACAAAAAACAGCCCCTTGAGGCACTTAGTACTATGAAACAATTTGAAGAAACTTTTCTGTTTACTACATAACAGATTTAGAATTGAGTTCTGAAAAACTGAAGAGCTTATCTGTGTGTCCTGACTTTGCAAAAAACGAACAGGGAAGCTCACTAGAAAATGTTCCCATGAGCTTTCTGTCACTTCTGCTTTCAGTCATAGTGAGATACTAAAATACCAGCCTCTAATAGAAAACTTATTTTTTTTATTTTTTCAATTTTTTTTTCTTCTCCAGTTACATGCCAGGAACCAGAAGATAAACTGAGGAACTATTTGCTTCAGCATTTTCATAATGACTGGTCTGAGCAAAAATTAAATTAGGAGAAGGATGTACTACTCCCCATCACATTAAATCTACTTGCTCATTCTCAATAACTGCAAAATTTACTGGGGGAACCAGAAGTCAGAAAGAGATGTAAATTTTCTTGAGTGACTAATACAATTTTTATTTATTTGCCTCTAGCTCCATTTTCACAGGAAGGTACTTCCTTTAGAAAATAAGTTAAATTACTTATGATTCAGCACATGAATGGGTAGGCAACATGGGAGATTATGAAAAAGATTCTTTATTATTAAAGGGTCATAAATGCACTCACTTGAATAAAGCTTTGACAGAGCAATCCGTCATCAGATTTTAGGCTAGTCTAGATCTGCGTGACTTGCACAAAGCCAGCCCCACCTTCCAATTCACAGCCATGCTCAATTCTCCTCAAATCCAGCCGAGTTCCCCTTACTCCACTATTGACATTTAATCAAAAAGAATTTAATGGTTGCACGCTTTCAGTTCCTTAACAAAATCCCCTCCTCATTTCCCTACTGCACTCCCTGTTTCTCATAACCCTTAGGGCACGGACTCTAAGATGATAAGAAGTGCATTTACTTGAAAAATGAGTTACATAAAAGTCAGTTTTTCTGAACATATTGCTTTTTAGCTTATTTTATTCAGCTGGTTTTTACCAATCTAAATCTAGCTAACAGCTTGTATTTTCTACTTTTAGCTGCAATCCATAACTGGTCCAGGTTTTGTTCTCCTCTACAGGGAGGAGACAGTCTATAGAAATCTGACAACCAGGCAAGGACTGAAGCCGAGGTTGAACATAGTTTTTCATGCAACACTGTCCCACTGATACAAGCTTACTGCTTGATGTAAGCAATGTGAAAATTGGGATTTGCAGTCCATTTTTTTCCCCAGACAAAGCTAGTATGATCTAGGTTGGTCTAACAATGACTGAGTCACATTTAGTATCACAGAAGGTGAAGGTGATCTGCTGGAGTCTTCTGCAAGCATCCAGACTTCGGCCTTGCTGCCTCAGTCTGCAAATCTAGGATGGGTTTCCCACAAGAGTTGTAGAAGTAGAAAAACAAAGATTTTTATTTATTGCAAAGGGGGGAGACATCTCTCCTGAGAAATGGAAAGCTCTCCAGCAACTCAGCTTTTGCTGGAAGTGCTAACAACCACGCAGCACTTTCTTCACATATGGCATTTTCTTGTTATGTAGAAGGTATGCATTTTGAATGTGCTCGATTGAAAGAAAAACCTCATGCTAATGTTCACTTAACCAGAATAACTGCTTAAGTTCCATATACAGCAAATGTTATCAGGTTATTTTTACAGTACGTAGGTATTGCAGCCAACAGTGACTTGGGCAAATGGTTTGTGTGTCGTTTACAATAAAACAAACAATGAACACAGCTAGCAGTAGTAGAATCACATGAGAACTCAGGCTGGAAGGGACCTCTGGAGCTCTCTAGTCCATCCTCTGCCACAAAGCAGGGGCAGCTCTGGGGTCAGATACCAGGATCTTCAGTCGATGACGGGTTTGACAAAGGTGTCTCTTTTTCTCAGCATTATAGGTGCCTGCATTTCTATGCTAAAACCACTACCCTGCCCTAAAGGTCGTTCCTGTCTTCAGACCTACTTTTAAGAAAGAATACAATGACCATTTCTGACAGAAAGGGAGAAGACAAATCAACCACAGATGAGGAAGTTCCAGGTTTAAAACAGAACTACGAAAATGACCTCTGTCAAAGCTGCTCATTGATCCAGAGCTCCTCAGCAGATGTTGTCCAAGATAACGTGCCTAGATGCTGCAGCCATGCTGTCCCACAGGCAGGAGCGTGCATTCACATCCGGGGAATGCAGCAACCAAAGGACAAGTGGCAAAAGAAAACAGTCTGAATTTTTACACTATATTTAGTGCTATTTACTGCCCTCGCAAAACAAAAGTCAGTTTCAAAACCAGTTTCACTGTTTTGTGTTTATTGTTCTGGTGTGCATCTCTGAATCTAACTGTAGAAGTTATAATAAACATCTTCCAAGTTTTAATCTTCATAATTTAAAATATTCCAGAGCAGCGTATGATGAGATTTCTTATAAGCTTCTTTTTTAATAGTTACACAAAAATATATTATAAAAAAGAAGAATTCTAATTTAGAATAGAGTATAACTTAGGAATGCTGTAATGAATAAAAGTAAAGTTAATGTTTAAAGGAAATATAAACCTATTAAGATAAAGAAATGCATGTTAGGTAATAAATGGCTTCAGCCCTACTTCACAATGATATCAGAAATGAAAACAAGTGAAATGAAACCAATTCTAAAATAAATATATTAATGCTATCAGGGGCTTACAATAGGAAAAATCCATGAAAGGCCAGAACTACAGTTCCCTTGGTTGAGTTTAATATTTAGATAAGCAACACAATGTTCTGCTCTCAATTGTTAAAAAAAAATTAATATATTTCCAATCCACTTACAAAATCCCTACATCACTAGCCAATTTTTAACCCTCCCATTGACATGGCCCTTAAACAAAAAAGCACTGTTTGCAGACACAATAATGAAGTAGCTCTTTGCAGACACTGTGGGCCACAGCCAGCACAGCAGGGACTCACTTGTAACTGGGTGGTGGACTTTTCCTGATCTCAAACAAAAGCATCTTTAAGGGGAAGTTTATTTTGCTTAATAATATTAAGCACATTGAGTGGACTCATGATGAGTAAGGAGCAGACATGTGGAGCCACATTCATTCAGAACTGGAAAACACTTCTCCCCCTGCCACAGAAAATATGAGGTTGTTTTCACCTCTTTCATATTCTGGGAAGCAAGGAAACATCTCCGCTAGAGCCTGGTGGAAGTTTTTGGACAAATCTGTCTTTTGTCAGAACGTAATATTTTTATGGAAACAAGCCGAGTTCAACTAAACCGTCCTTGGGAAATATTTATCAGGTCTAGCAAGGAATTTCTTCATCAAAACACAGCTGAGACCTTTCCCCCTTCCCTCCATCCAGTAGATGAGGGGAGCTGAGTTTACCCTCTTGTGGAGGCTCTCGGCCAAGTGCTCAGGAGAAGGTTTTGCAAAGCCTTAATCCTCCAGGTAGGTACATTAACTATGAATAACTTCACTGTTGCAGGTTCACTCTTTCCCCATCGATTCCTTCCTTGGCTTTTCATTTAAAAAAAAAAAATACAACTTGAAGTTTCCATTTCTCTCCCACCATAAAATAGAAGGATTTTTGTAGGGTGACAAATCTTTTCCTGCCTGCTGCTAGTCCATACAAATGTCTTCTCACTTCATAAGCGGTCTCATACTTCATAGCAAAGAATTTGTCTGCAAAAGTAGCTTTCCTGGAAAAGTAAAGTATAGAATAACTGACTTTTTGATCAGAAAACCAATATAGCAAAATGTAGAATAACCAACTTTTTGACTTTGCCGATTTTTTTATCATAAAGTTAATGAGACATTATAATGACAGAAAAGATGCAATGAGTGGTCAGTTGTCCCTTGCCGAAATGCTCTGGAGTCACTGGTTGTCAGTGAACCTCTCACAATCTCTCCATCCTCAAAATTATAATATGGTTAGTTGCTAACTGGGTCCAGAAGATAGCAGGCAAGTAACCAAACATTGCCTTTATTCTTCTGGTCACCAGACTTGTCTTTGTCATGCCAGTATTTAATACTAATAAATATTAAGGAACATTTCCTTCCTAGAGGAAACTACCACATCTTATAGGTCTTCAAGACCCACCTGCTGTAGCCCACCTTTCCCCTCCCTTTCCTGCCCTTTGTGATCTGCAGGAGGGTGGGAAGGAGCAGGAGAATTGGACAGGTCACCAAACCTGCCTCTCCCACCTCCCATGGGGAAATTTGCCTTTTGAACAGAAGCACCAAAGAGCAGAGTTTGAAGCGAAACAGGGCTCGCACCAGTTTTGCAAGAGGTCAGGGAAAATTTTTGGTAATAAAAGAGGCTATGAATGTTGAACAAGGAAAGCCTGTAATAGTTATTGAGGCCAGTTGGCTGAAACAGCTTCGTCTGGACAAGACAGCATACTCCCAGGCTCATTATGCTCTAAATAGAAAAGCGGGGCCAAAATATGATTGCACCACTTGAATGATATTTCTTAAATTATACATACCATTTTAATTTTTTCTGTGATAAATTGTTTGAGGGATGGAAGCCTGAAGAAAGGCTAGAGATATTTTATACTGACCTCAAGTGAACTAGGACAAAGAGAAAGCTTTTAAAATTCACCCTATATGCAAAATACAGTCATTGTCAAGCACAAAAAGTCATGCTGGCAGCACAGCAAAAGTGCCTCTGGGAAGCAAAACAAATTTATTTAAATTGACTAGAGGAAAAAAAACTTATTTGTTTGTTCTAGACTATTATGCTAGCCTTTCTTACGCAGGCTTGTGAAAAGAGAGTAACCCACCCGTCAACTGTTCATACCAAACCCATTTTAGCCATATGTGGCATATCCGATGCACTTCAGGGCACACAGGAGCAGTTCACAGGAGTGCAAGCTTTGGCGTGCCATCACGTCTCCCTCCTCTGCCTCATTCCCAGGGTGGAAAACAGAGCACTGAAGTGCCAAGGGGTCAGGCCAATCCAGGACCCAAACTGTGCAGTCACCAAGCAAAGTTCAGCTGCAGAGCAACCTCCGTGCGGGAAACTGGACAGCCTTTTGTTTGACAGAAAATGGAGACTTCAGCTGCCTGCGTAGGTGGAAGTGATCTCAGATTTATGAGAAACTTGAGACTATAAACCAAAAATATCCCTTTATGTGACGCCATCATCCTTGGGGACCATGTCACAACATAGAGCAAGAGCAGTGCTGCTGTGTCGGTGATGGGAACAGCAGTGTTACAACATTTGTGAGTCACCCCAGGACATCCAAAGTCTAAGGAAATCCCTGGCACCTTCTATACACCTCTCAAAGGACATCCATACAGACCACCAAGTTAAGTGTATTACCCAAGGGTCAGATAATGGGCACATAGGTGCCAGGGAAGATGGTGAGAACCAGAGTAAGAGACCTGCCTAATAGCAGCAAGGCTGATCTCAGGTCTCACTGCAGCAAAACAGTGCGCTGAGAGCCTAACCGCGCAGTGTGTGTAGATTTAAATTAAGTGTGTTGGGTTTTGACTGCTACTCCAGGAGCCTGGAGAAGACAGGCAGCTCCTGGATGTGGGTGGAAGAGCTCCCTGCTCCTTTCTGCCATTCCCTCACGTCCCCTCACTCCCCTCTCCTCCAACAGAGCTCTCTGCAGGCACAAAGACATCAAGAAGTTTCCTGTAAAAGCTGTGCAGAGCAGACACTCGTCTTCATGGCCAGCTTTCACTGCTCAGCTCGGTGCCTTTTGAAGAGTACTGTGAGCACTCTTGATGGTGCACCAATGCATGTCAGCACAGTATGCTAGAGGAAACCCAGAAATACCTCTTTTCAAGTGGGGAAAATCTGGAAGAAAGATGTGAGAAAAAGATATTGCATTGTGAGCTTGTTCATTGTATACTGCCAACAGATATACGTTGATAGACATTGCTGTATGGAAAAGCAGTTTAGAGCCCATAAGACCTTGGCTGGTGTTCACTTAGGCCAATGGCAGTTGAGCAGAACTTGCAAGGACTTGGTCTAATGTGTTTACTTCCATCTGTGGCTATCGTTCATTAAACTCACTTATGCAAAGATTCCTTCTATATTTAAATACCTGTAGCTCTGTGCCTTGCCGGTGTGTTAATGGGTAACTCCTGGGAGTTAACAGCAGTCTGAAGCGGTCAATGCTTCCGCAATTGCAGGAGAAACATCTCAGCAGCCTGTTGTTAATGACCATATATGTTCCTAAATGTCAGCCTCATGTCGTCAGTTCTCCCTCCTCTTCCGTATGTGCAGTGCTCCATTAATGATCACTATTTATATTGTCACAGTGCCCTGAGGCCTCCACGGGGAGCACCTTTTGTGGCCTAGAAACAAAAGAAACACAGACCCTAATGTGAAGGGCTTTCTTTTCAGCAAGATGCAACCCAGCAGAGAAAAGCATCAGCAGTGTGGTGGATTAATTTCCTTGTGTAGGAAAAACCATTTATATCATAAGGAGGAAGAGTTGAAGATAGAGCAAATTGAGGTGACGGGGTAATGGGAGGAAGAGGAGAAAGGCAGCTGTGAAATAAAAGAGAGAGCATAGGAAGAGGAGAAAAAAGGAGATGGCAAGAGCAAGGGAAGGATAGCAACAGAAAGATCCAGGAAAGGGAGAAACGGAAGAGGCATAGCATGAGGTTAAGCAAACAGGCACTGAGCATGAGCAGCCATCACCAGTCGGCACTTGCTGTCCAGATGCACAGCTGTGCAAGGAGCCTGACGTCATGCTCATCCAGGGGCCAGGAGCCTACGGGGCAGGGAGGGGCAGCAGATATGACGTGGACCTCCGGCTGCATCTGAGGACAGCCCCCAGTGTGCTCTCCCAGCACGTCTGCTGGGCTGCCGCAGGGCCACGCTTCCCGCCTTCCTGCCACTGCCTCTGCTTCCCAGCTCTTCATTTTCTTTTTCTTTCCCCTTCGCTGAAGGGCCTGATCACAGTTTGATTGCTCTACCAAAGAGGTTTCCCCTCAGAAGGTGACAGCTAAGATATGACCAGGAGAGTTGGACCATGAACACTATGAGGAAATAATTTAGAAATGCCTCTCCCAACAGTGGGGAAAAAGCACCCTGGATTATGTTTTTAAAGTGGTGTTTGAATCCTGGAGGTGCCTGCAACACCACACAGAGCAGTTTCATGTTCGAGTGCTGAGCATACGGGACTCGCTCCACTCCAAGTTCACAACAGAGATTGCCAAAGGATTCAAAGGCAAAGGCCAAACTCATCTTTTCAACAGATGCATTTCTGTCAGATTAACCAAACGTCTTCCAGATAAAAACCACGAGGGGCCCGAGTGTTGTAGTCACTTTCTTATGAGCACAACAGATTCTCCAGCTGCAGGGAACATCTGGAAGAGCCCTTCATCCTGCTGGGGACCAGGAGCTCCCCAGCTCTGTCAGCAGAAGCTCTTCTCTTTGCAGCTTGCTGGCAAGCCAGTGAGTGAGACGTGCTAGAAGAGTGCTGTAATAAAACCCATGTCACTGTGCTCCAAGACAGGGCACAAGGGGACACTGAGGATCAGAAAAAGGTTTGTGGCAAGGTTGGTAGGAGATGTTTGTCACCTTCTGGGCTCTAGAACAAGCTGGAAGTGTTACGTAGGGGGCTGCATGAGTACACAGAAAAATGAATTATGGGTTATTCGTGGCAAATCACATCAGGCTGAGGGGAAATGGCTTCCGCTGTTCTACCCCAGGAGCTGAGGTACGGGGCTGTAAGGACTCTCCATCTGAAGCAGCACGTGCATCCTTGAGTTACACAGATCACTTACAAGTGCTTCTACTGGTCATTAGAGATCATGTCTCTTAAGAGAAAGATTTTGTGTTACAAGCCCTGCTTGGGGCTGCTTTGCTCTGCTGGCTGCTGAGTTCCCACACAACATAAGGGCCAGTGGGGCTCCTTTTGACAAACCTCAGAAATCTTTCCTCCACAAGGAAGGAGACAGACCCATGGTCACCCTCCTGTCTGATCCTTCTCCTCCTGCTGCTTTGGGAATCCAACTGACCTGTGACTCAGAAGACCCAAAAAGAATCTTTTCTCCCCAATGTAATCAGTGGGCAGAGCTGTGCACCTACAAAGGATGATTCAGAGCATCTTGGATGTCTAAAGCCCTTTGATTTTTGGAAAATCTTCCTAAATTGTCTGAAATCATAAAGCTTCCTATGGCTGCCTAAATTATCTATGACTTACAGTAAAGCATAGGAGGGAGAAATACAGACTGGATTGCTTTGTAGTGACAGAATAAGAAGAAAATTTCATCATTCATCCTTGCATAACATGGAATAACAACTTTCTTGGCTTTTAGAGGGATTTGAATATATAGAATAACCAAAAAGGATAAAAATTGTAAAGGCAGAAATTCTTTCTGTCCTGTCAGGCATTAGTGCTGTCACTCAAGCAGGAAGAAACTACCCACAGTAAAGCATTTTATAACACATCATTGCAAGCCAGAAGAACCCTGAGAAGTCTAATAAACTGAAATCCCTCTGGCATGCAGCCAAAACGCTGCGAAGTGGAGGCTAGGAAGACTTTGTGAAAGGTATGCAGGCTTAGACAGCCGGGAGTTGTGTTATGATGCTTGAAAAGCTTTTCGCAACCACATTTTCCTTTGTCTAGTTCCAGTAGTGGCGTAACACCACACTTGTTCCAGCATTTTGGAACAACGGCAATGATTTTTTTTTTTTAATTCCTGGACTCTGACATTGTCTGGTGATCGTTGGTGAAGTATGACTTCAAGAAAAATGCAGCCATACAGACTAATTGTTTTTCCATGTGCTTCTCTGCTGGTTGAGATGCAGCGCTAGCACAGTGGCACCCGGATCTCGCTGAGACTGCAAGCACTCACGTAGGACAGACCAGTATTTTTCCTTTAAGTCCATGGAAAGGAAAGCCTTTAGCAACCTGAACTAATTGTGGCTGTCTGGCTTCATGTAATGTCTCCATCATATTTTTGCCCATTATCACCCCCATTTGAAATACTGTCTTTCCTAAATAAGAAGCCCTGAATTACTATATATATATATATACACACACACACACATATATAATGTACACACTATAAACCAAACTAAAACTCAAACAAGCACCAAAAGGACTTCTAACAATGACACCTGAAATGTTTGAAGCCTGTAACATCGTGGATTACGCATGTAATGTAATTATGTTACATATGTAAATGTAATCCACTGTTCCTGACTCGTTTAATTTCTATGTATTGCATACATTAATAGTCTGAATTAAAAGAAACTTTGACTTTCACAAATGATTCATCTGTCTTCTGTGAATCATTAATCCTGAATGTCTTCCTTTTACCAGAAATGGACATCAGGTCTGCCCAACAGACAGCTTAGGTGTGCTTAAGCAAGTTTAGCAGAACGGGTCAAGTCTGAATCCGAAGTCTGAAACCCATTCAAATATTCCTATTCTCATTCCTGATGGGAAACCCTATTTCACTGGTATTTATGTGGCATCTGTGCAGTCATCCCACATGTTAAAATGGAATAATCTATAACTGCTTCTTCACAAGCTTGAATTCCTAGATGTAATACCAAGGACTGGCTGACTTTTGAAACTGATGATAGAGTGAAAAAAATTCCTTTGGCAGACCATCAATTTAAATGCAGGAGAAGCCTGAAGTAATTTACTTCCTAGCACCAATGGAAGGTCTGTCCCTGTGCAGTTCTCCAGGTTTGTTGTCTACATGAGCACTGCCTACATGACCAAGTGCTATTAGAACAGGACTATCCAAAGAAAACTTTTGGCAACTGAATTTCTTCTCATAAGAGCAGTTTTGCTGTGCGCTCCTGACACAAATACAACAGCAAAACTCAGGATATCACCTGAAGAGGTCCAATCTCAACACTGGCTACTAGACAATCTGCAGTAGACAAAAGATCTGGTGGAAGACATGTGCCATGAAAAAAATACAAGCAACTGAGATCCTTGGGTTTTTCACCAGTTCCCCTCCCATCATAAGAAGGAATGAAATAAAACGAAAGGCAGAAAGACAAGGATGACAAAAAATATGGAACAGCTGCTGCAGAAGGAGAGATGTATTACAACACAACACAATGGAATACAAATATGAATATGAATAAGAATAAAGTTTGGAAGAGAGTGAATGTTGGAAGAAACAGGCTCATAGGAAGACTCAAGCTGGAAGGGACCTCACGAGGTCTCTGGTCCCACCTCCAGCTCAAAGCAGGGGCACCTCTGAGGTCAGATCAGATTGCCCAGGGCTTGATCCATGACGCAGATATGACCAGATGGCATTTGGAAGGTGACTAGCACTGGAATAGTCACTGTTTCTCACTACCCAGCTTGAGAGGTATTCAAATTATCTGATGCAATTTTAAAACAAAAGGATGACTTCTTCCACACAACTTATAAAACCACACAGCATTTTGCCATGGTATACTGACAAAGTCTAAACTATAAATAATTTAATAATTAGCCAGATTAATAGAAGAAGGGTCATTAATTGCTTAGTAACCATAAACAGACAAATCAATACCATCACCCTTACATGATGGTGCTCTGATAGTGCATCCCTCAATGTGCCAGCAAAACCAGCCAGACAAGCAACAGCAAAAATCAACCCTGGGATGTGAACGCAAGAAAAATCTTTGTAATAAGAATTACTGGCACACAAAGAACCAACAAATTTAAGTGTCTGCAATGTCAGCTATTCTAGTCCACTAAAAGCCATTTTCAAGTCAGAGAAGAGAGCCAACACCATCACTGTGTCTGCGCTGAGCAGGGGTTTCGTTTTGCAAGGACGCTTGTCTACTTGGTTGCAAACAGCTCCTCCCTGGATGAGAACAGCCCCCAGGCGCCATACCCCAGGGAAAGTCCATTTTATGCCACCAAGTGATTACAGAACTCACATTAGCTCACAGAAGACTAACAAATACAGATTTTTAAGTGCTTAACGTGATCACAAAAGTATTGTTTATGGTGACGGGCTATAAAACTGTGCAATAACCTGCCAAGGGAAATTTCAGAAATATTCTCATCTGAGTCATCTCCATCGAGGTCATGAAATGGAGAAAGCCTTTGAAATGAATTACTGGTTTCAGGAATGGAAAAAAAATGACCAGCACCCCACCACACACACCAATAGCTAAATAAGATCTTTCCCATCACTTGCTATTGTTTTTTTTTGTTGTTGTCACATAACCGCATTATTGACTCAGTCTTGTTGTATGGTCAAGAGAAAAGACTGCTACATACAGCACGTCAAAACTCAACATTTCCAATTTGCAGAGAATTTCAACATTTTCAACTTGTGTTCAACTTGGGTTTGTTGCAATTCAAAGAAAAATAGGCTTTCAATAATTTCCTGTAGAGTAGAATTTCTGTAAATAGTGCTTTCAGAAGTGCCAGCATCAGGGATAAAACAAGAAATAATAGTGGCTGGGATCAGTAGCTGTTGAGAGATGTACTTCATCATCCTATGGTCATGCAGTAATGATGCAAACTCTGCACTCTCTCGTAACCAGACTTTTTCCAAAAAGTTACTTAATTTAAATTCCTATGAACATTCATGTGTCCACCTACAACGCATAGGGACAAAGCTGAATTTAGGAAACTGTTCTAAGATTGATCAAGAAACTATGTATTTTTACATACAATTTAACATTACACACTATCTGTATCCTACAAGTCTCCTGATTAGAATACATTTCAAGTTTTCAGAAATACCGAGCCATCTTCTAATAGCCCCTGCCCTAACAGATATCAATGGGTAAATAAAAATGTCCAATTTCCAATATTTACATGGTTAACTGTGCATATGGAAGTTAATTCAATTCTCTATATCCGAGAAGCTAAGAGAAATAAGTGCCTAAGAGTATATGAAAATATAGTAATTATCTGTCCAAGCCCATATACTCAAAAAAATCTAGGAACTGAAATAAAATGTTTATAGGAACTCACTTCCCCAAGAGATAGAGAGCAACGGAGCACAGAAAATCCTTTAATCTGTTCAATGCTTGAGCACATCCTTCTTGAATATACCTTCTTTCAATACAATGGAAATAAAAATATCACACACCAGGCAGCAGCACAGGACTATTTACCTGGAAAAGGAACTTGGCAAAGCCATGAACTATTATCTTCTGTTCTCAGATTTTTGGCACTTATCTAGTGACTCACATATTATGTATGTAAACATCGATTAATCCATTATACCAGAGTGTATGCAAATGTCTTTTTTTTCTCTAATTTGTCATTAGACACAGCATGTAAAGGTCACCATGGCTCTAGGAAAAATGTCCAGGGATCTGCCCAGGCCTGCAGAATATCAACAGCATCATGTAATTATATCAGTTCAACTCTGCCTTTAGAATAAACACTAAAAAACTTTTTTTTTCATGTGTAAGCAAAGTTTCCTATGTTTCTTCACTTCTATAAACATTAATGGCAGCTATAAATACTCTCTCCTGGCAACTCATGTAAGTAGTGCTACTATTTACTCAAGTGAACACTCATCCAAATATCATCTTGAATATTTGACAGGGTTAATAGCCAGGTAAGCTGAAGACACTGTGCTTTCCCAGTACAAGAAAACAGAAATTCAAGAATCACAATGTGCCCTTAGATCTAAACACAGAAGGATATCTCCACCTTTACACTTTTTCTCTCTTCAAAACTGAAAGCGAATTCTCACAAAAATTGTAAGTGTGATTTGGGGATGCGGTAATCCACAGCAGCCTTGTCTAGACTGAGCTCCAAACCAAGGCAGCAGCAGTCCCTGGGAGCAGGGACAGGCTACATGGGAGGGACTTGGAAACATGGCCCAGGAGTGCAGGGATGGCACAAAAACACCACAGCTCACCTCAAGCCGAGACTTGCAAAGGATGTCAAGGGCAGTGAGAAGAGTTTCTACACCTACATGGGCAGTAGAAGGCTGAACAAGGGAAGTGTGAGCCCACTGCTGAGTGGGGTAGGTGATTTAGTCACAGTTGATGCAGATGAGGATGAGGTACTCAATGCCTCCTTTATATTGCTGTTCACTAGGAAGGTCTCCCAGGCTCCTGAGCTTAGAGACAGAGTTCAAGGAGGAGAGGGTCTACCAGTGGTGGAAAAGATTCAACTCAGGGTCTTTTGAGAAATCTTAGTCCATATAAGTCCATGGGACCTGATGGATGGTGAGAGTGCTCACTGGTGTCCTTGCAAGACCAGTCTCATCTTTGAAAGATCACAGAGAT